>WBNM01022015.1:0-49830 GCA_013399055.1 Ramphastos sulfuratus | reverse complement strand
TGTCACTGACAAAGATGTTAAACAGCACTGGTGCCAGCACTGACCCCTGAGGGACGCCACTTGTCACTGGTCTCCAGGTGGACATTGTGCCCTTGATCACCACTCTCTGCATGCAACCATCCAGCCAATTCCTTATCCAGCGAGTAGTCCACCCATGTTGTCTAATCCCTTTTTATTCCTGCTAATAACCTGCTTCTCCAGCCCTCTGTGGCAATGAATTCTGGAAGGTCATTACCTGCTGTACAAAGAGGTGTGCTTGATTTCAGGAGCAAAATCTATCTATCTACACTCCATAAATGCAAATGTAAATAAGATACAGCCTGTCACTGTTCTGAGTATTATTCTTTGACCTAAGTGTTCCCAAATGATACAAACACAACAAGTGGGATGAAAATGGCTTAAAATATATATGTTAAGGAGACCTCATTCAGTTTGTTGTATTTTTCCAGGGGAAGGTAAGGAATGGTTGTTTAGCCACGGCTGCTACCTGGATAAGTGACTGCCTCTTCTCCACCTACATATAGCCTAGCACAGACCTGGAAGCTTGTGTTCTCTCTTGGTAAGGGCAGGTGAGGCTTGCAGCTTGCTGCAGAGCTGGTACAGTGGCCCTGGCTGTTGATGCCATGGTACAGCACATGGCACAGCACTGGTCCTCCTTCAAACTCTGGGAACTCCTGCTTCTCACACCTCTATTTCAACCATCCTTTTTATCTCATGACTCTGTGTGGCAGTGCCAAGCTAGACTGCACACAGAGAGTAGAGCAACTTGTGCCATGCTTAATCTACAGCTGTCATCCCTTAAATTATAAATTCTATGATGTTATCAAAACAAAGACTCTCAGTTTTGTCTTGCAAGATGTATTCTTCACCCACCCAACCCTCTGTTATACAGGTGACTCTTCCACCCACTTACTCTTCCCCAGGCTCCCATGCTGCCTGTGGCTTGTGGTCCCAGTATTGTTTAGCTAATTAGTCATGTCTTCACCCACCTTCCATCCTTATTGTTTTTGTTATTTATTGTTTCTATTGTGGTAATGCCTAAGGATGCCAATTAGGAAATAGGACTTCATTGTGAAAAAGTGTACAACAAGCTCTAATCCAAGGAACTCACCATCTGAGGCTTAGGCATGCTGTGGCTAGTGACTACACAGACATAAGGGAGGAAGCCTGGGAGAACACAGGAGGACAAGGTGTTTACAAAGAGTAATCAACACTGGTCACCCACTAGGCTGCAGGCTTTGCAGGGAAATGGAAAACGTCCTGGCCTGACTGGAACAAATTTCATCTGTGAATTTTACCAGCTATGGAGAACTTAAAATGTATGGAATGTCCTGGGTTTTTGCTAGCTTCTTGTTTAAATATGTAAGATCATTTTTATTTATCTTATGAAGGGCAGATTGGCAGATCTGCTCAGAGAAGGCTTCCCCACAACTGCTAATGCTGTGCTCACCATACCAACACAGGACTCCTGTTGTTCAGTACCTTCCACAAGGCTGAACCAAAAATTGAAAGCATGGTATTGATGGGGGGTGGGGGGCAGGGAGAGAGGTGGGAAGGACAGAGGAAGGATGAGAATACTACTGGAAGGGACATTATGAAAAATCCTTCATGTTGGGTAATTGTATCCTTTGGCAAAAATTGTGTTGTGCAACTGTGACACATTCAGCTCTGAGCAGCTGGTTGTGGTGAGAGGCAGCAGGAATTAATTTCCCGTGCAGTTCTTGTATTAATAATTCATCTCATTAAGGTGTGGTCTAATAGTGTTTGCCCAGGCACAAGAGTGTTGTGCCTGGTTCTGGCAATCATTCCTTCTGCAGGCATCTATGATGTCTCATGTGCTGTTTGCTTCAGTTTCCCTGTACAAGAAAAGGGAAGAGCCATACTTGCTTTGGTTTAGATCAGTAAAGCAGCTGGCTTACTAATCTGTTCCTTTGGAGATATTTAGTAGTCTTTTGCAACAGCATGAAGAAAGCATGGCGTGCAGTCATCCTAGCATTTTGGGTTTATTTCTAGGCATTAGTAAGCATCAGGGCAAAGGGTAATGCTCAGAAGAGCAAGTTTCTGATCAAATGAATGAAGTCCCTTGCTAAAACCTGCAGGAACTTCATTTCAGGAGCTAATTAGTAACCTGATTATGACGTCTTGTCCTGCTAAGACTGGAATTTATTCTTTATACTGTGCTACATTTGAATATAGTTATCACAAATTATTAAACTAAATTTTACATTGCTGTAAAGGCTACTTTCTGATCTTTCTTCCCTCTTATCTCTGTTACTTATATTCTTCCTGTAATAAATTAAAGGACTGACAATTGCCAGTGAATTTGCAAGATTTTATAGAATCATAGAATGGTAAGGTTGGAAGGGACCTCAAGGATCATCTAGTTCCAACCCCCTGCCATAAGCAGGGACATCTCCCATTAGTACAGGTCACTCAAGGCCTCGTCCAACCTGGCCTTGAACACCTCCAGGGAGGGAGCAGCTACAACCTCCCTGGGCAACCTGTTCCAGTGTCTCACCACCCTCACTGCAAAGAACTTCCTCCTAACATCCAGTCTAAATCTCCCCTCTGCCAGTTTAAACCCATTGCCCCTCATCCCACCCTTACAAGCCCTTGTAAATAGTCCAAAACAGCTGATTGTGACTTTCAGATAACAAAAACAAACAAACAAACAAACAAACAAAAAATCTTAAAACACTGTGACATAAAAGTAATGTTCACCATTAAAGTATATCCACTGATTTGAGTCATGAGTCTGTTAAGACCATGTAGGTGAGGGTTTTCATCAGAGATGTGTTTTAGCCTTGTTCTCCTTCTTGTGTTTCTTCTAGACTAGCAGCATTGGTTTAGAAGGGATTTAATGTACATCTGTACCACATGGGATATAATGCAACATGTGTATTTTTATAAAAAAAATTTATCCTGATATAATCATCTTAGTGTAGATAGTAGTTACAGTAGTACAAACAAACTACAACCATCCTTAAGTCCAAAAGAAAGATAAATCAGTGTATGAGTATAGCACTTTTTTGTCTTGTAACATAAAAACTCTGAGCTGCCAGAAGCAGCTAACACAGTGCAATTTTTGTGTGTAAAAAGCATTAGTACATAAAGAAATTCCTTCTTTCTTCATCAAGTGCAATGGTGCAGCTAGCAGCTGTATTCCCACTGAATCCTCTGCTCAGCTCCAGAGATGATTCCTTCTGCTTTAGTCAATTCATTTTTTTCTGGAAGGTGGATGGAAAAACCTCATCTCCTTTCTTTCAAGGTGCCCGATGCTGCTTTTGTTTTGTGCTGACAGCTCCAGCAACAATTGTGCAGAGCTGTTACATGCCTTTGACTACAAAGATCCCTCCAGAAACAACCGTTCAGAATAGTTGCCTGGCTTCAACTCCAGAGATTCTTCTTCCTTCTCCACCCCATCCTCTCTGGTTTCTCTATCATCATCTATTTGCTTCATCTGAACTAAACCATCCTGTTTCCCTTCTTTATCTGGTGTTATTCTGGTTACTTAAACATAATTTTGCACTCCTTTCTTCCTTCTCAACTTTGAATTTACCTTTCCCCATCCTGTTAGGAGCCAAGTGATAATTTCCTTCAGCATCCTACTTTCTTTTCTGAAGCTATGGGAAGCAAAGGCTCCCCTTTTGTTCTTATTAGCCTGCCAGCGGCTAAACACTTTTGTTTCCTCATTGTTATTTAATTAAAACTCCCAGTGAGTGATGGGAAGAAAATTGGAAGTATTTGAAATGTCTTTTATAAGCTTGTCTGCTTTCCAAGACCTGTAGTTTGAAATGAGGAGCCAGTCAGAGAAGAAAAAAACCTACTTCTATAAAGTCCTTAAAAATCACAGTGCAACAGTTTTAGAAGTTTCATTCAGATTAATTTGCAGTGATGATCTTTCAAAAGATGACTGTGGAAAGGACTAAGGTTTATGTAAGCTCAAGGCATCACACCGAGAATGTAAACAGAGGTTTCACTTTGCCAAGTAGAAACTTGGAAGCACTCATAGACGTTAATGTTGAAGATTTTAGAGTTTCTAGATAAAGGTAATGATTACTGATGACAAGTGAATGCTACTGACCTAATTTCCATCAACAGCAGCTCATGAAACATAGTTCCATAGGAGTTCAATTACTCTTTCTGTGTTAAAAGATACTGGAATACAAGGAGTTAGTGGGTCACATGTTCATAGAATTATAACAGACCTTGAAAATGAAAAACCTATAGAGAGAATCTGCAATCACTTATATGAGCCATTTTTCATATAAATGAATATGATAAAAATGTGCTCAGTAGAATGTATTCACTATATCATATTTGCATATACAATTAGGCTTCATGTTGTGTCATTCCAAAATTGCTGCATAAATTCTGGCTTTTATGTGGCCAAAAAAGAGTTTATTTAATATATACATTCCAGAAAGTAATATTCACCAGTGAGATGATATACTAGCTCTTTATTTTGCATGTGTGAATTTGATAAAACAGCATGAACTCTACCTATGACAAGGTTTAGTGACCTTCAGAACAAGGCATCAATACTGTTCTTCCATAGCACCTGAACACTGAGGTGACTCTTTCATTAAATTGGCTTATTTAGCACTGGTGAATGATCACAGTTAAAACATTTGAAGTGAGGGCTCCACTGTTTTAAGTGGTCTATTTTAATTAGGTCATTTCAAGACCAACTAGTACAACACAGATATGCCCTAAACAACTTGTGTGCAAATATGTGTGCAAGTATGACAGTCAGAGCCCTCACCCTTCCAAACACAGGTCTTTGGTTGCCTCAGTGGATGAAGCCCATGGTGCTGAATCATATGGCAACAGAATGGAGGAGGTACAAGTGTAATAGTCATCACCTGGGATGGCTGCCAGGGAGGGATATTCCTAACAGTCCTCCTCTAAGCACCCAGCAGGGACCAGATCTGTGAACTCCCTTCCTTGCAATTTGACCCCTCTCTGGGAATCTTTGCAGCTGATCAAGGGGTGACTAGAGATAGCTGGTACCTGTTGTAGCCACAGAAGAGACAGCATGATCTACTGCAGATCCTACCTGTAGGCATGTTGACTTGGGAGCATGTGGAGAGGAGACCTTCCAGGAAACCTTGTTCATTAGTTGTGAGATTGGACAAATCTGTAAATGTTATCATACAGCTTTACTAAATATAAACACACTATTGGCACTCTGGCTACCATCTTAGACAATGAAAGAGAGCAATTGCACCCTTATTTATTCATGTTAATCCTTGGAAATGAATAGGATGCTGGAGAGCAGAGGTCAACCACATTATAAGAAATGAAAAAGAAGAGAATTGAATTAAGTTTCCTGGGGCGGCAAAGTTAACAATGTAGCAGACTTTGTTTATACTGGACGAGCAGGGAAAAAACAGAGTAAAATGGTTTATTTTAACAAAAGGATTGTGTGCTTTCTGGAAATGGGAAAAATCAGTTATTAAGTAAGTAGGACCTATGTGTTTTCCTTGTTTTACATCTGAGTGGTGGCAATTTGCATTAAACATGGCAAGAAGCTAAATGCAACTTGCTGTGTCAGTTTCAGAGGAGAATGAAAGACAGAAAGTACTTGTGTAATACTGTAGGATTGAAATAGTCATGAATTAGAATAGTTTTACTACAGCACCAAAATTTATGACTTCCTGTTTAATCCCAATGTGGATGACAAATCATGCAAACTTTGGATAACAAATCTTTGTCATTAAGACCTGAAACCTGTGAATAGCAACCCATCTGTATATGTAACGTTAATCTTAGAAGGACTTCTGCTAGACTTCTTAATCTGATAACTTCATTTTCAGTGTGGAAGAGAGAGGGCTGGATGTGGTCAGGCTGAGGCAAGTGTCTAAGGGCACATGAGGCCCAGAAAGAAATGGCCCTATCAAAATACAGAATATAATCATGGGTCCGAGCAGCCAAGACTGAGAAAGTTGTAGGCAGCTCCTGTGGCTGCTAGTCCCCACTGGACCTTTAGCATAGCTCTCGTGGTGAACTGAAGGCACTGACTTAGCAGGATTTTAGACGCATGCTCAGGGTGATGTGAATGAGCTTTGCTGTACTGGAGCCTACCCAGTGAAAGATGCTGTGTGAAACAAGTACAGGCGATACTGCCAAGGTACAAATCTGGCTTGAGTGTGTTTGTTACATTAACCTTGTAGCTGTGTCAGCTGAAAAAAATGCATTGGATACTGTTAGATAAGAAAGTATCCAAGTTACTAAAGCTATTACAGTGAAAACGTGGCAACGTTTGCCCTTTCCATATTTGCTTAAGAGTTATTGTTAGCTTGCTTTGTAAATCTGCTGGAAATAAATTATGATAATCTAATTATGCTACAGGATTCCACTTACTGGGGATGGGCTGCAGGTATTTTTAAACAGCTCAGTACAATACAGACAGATGTACAACACAGTCATGAGTGCTTAGTCCCCGCTAGCTGGAAACGCCCTGAACTATGAGCCTTCTATCACTTTCATTTTGAGGTTATTTCATAGGAGAATGCCAATGAAGCTCACCTGAAGAAGCTTTTTCTTTCTCTGTTATCTTGCCCATTCTGCAATAAAAAAGAAGCAAAGCACCTGGCCTATGACATTAAATAAAGAATACTGAGACAGGAAGCCCAGGGAACTTTGTGCTGCTTGTTCCATATTCTGCTGGTGACTTCAGACCGAACTACCTGTGTCTCCATTTTGCTGCCTATCAGATAACTGTTATCTTAGTATACTTCAGCGATATGCCATGAAGTTCCACATACTTTCAAATGCTGTTAGAGATTTGTATGGTGGTGCCGTGCAATTTAGAAGAAAGCAGAGTGCCATAGTTTGTATAGAAACTTACAGGTGAGCCATTTCCCAGAAGCAATCAAATTTCTAAATGAATAGAGAAAAATGGAAAAGATACAGAAAATAACTACGAGCAACATGCAGAACAGCAACAATACAGTGGATTTCTTCTGAGGAGGGACATTTGAAAGAGTGACGGGCATGGCTAGAGCCCTCATCGCACCAGCAGACCTCACCTGCCCATCTCTGACAGTGGCTAGTGTCTGGGCATGAAAAACCTTCACTATCAGAAGCAAAACAACTTGAATTGCAAGGTTTTAGCATATCATTAAAAATTCAAACCCCAGTCTATTATGATGGAAAATCTTCTTTAGGGATGAGGATTGTTTAGAACAAAATAGCCGGGTTTGTTTCCTGGCAGGGATACTATTTGCATCAGAAATTAATGTCATCCGCCCACTCAGTTTCCAACAAAAACCCAGGCATTTCATTAGCGAAGTGAGAACAGCGATGCCTGGCTGGAGCATCTAGGGCAAGCAAACCTGCCAGCACAGACAGAAAAACGGGAGAGCTGCATGCTCCTGCAGGCATGGGGGTCGAGGCAACCACACAGGGCCTGGAGAGGAAGAATGAGGAATCACATTCCTGTTCAGGAGAGGGCAACAGGTGGAAAACACCTACATCCCTGGCAAGGGGTTAAGCTCCTTTTCCCATTGATAAGGCCTCAAAAGCTGCATGTGGAGCCTGCGTGTGTGGTAGGGAAGTTGGTAGCATGAGTGGGTCATTGTGGTGCAGGAAAGGAGCACCACACACACGCGTTCGAGTGCCATGAACGTGTACCCATGGAGAAGGAGGCACGTGTAAGCCAGATGCCATACATGGCATTGTTGCTCTTTGCAAGAGGTACGTGTGGCACTACAGGCAAGTGCATGCGTGAGAAGGGTTGCACGCTGCACTGGAAAGGCGTGCGTGTGCAAGAGGGTGTGCAATAGGTGTGCGTGGGAAGGGCTGGTGCGCCCACATAGCGAGTGTGGATGGAGAGGCAGGTGTGGAAGCCGTGTGCGTGTGAAGGAGCGGGGGCGTGGGGGTGTGCGGCGAGGCGCGGTTCTGAGCGTGTGCGCGGAGCACAACCGCGTGGCGCGCGCCCTCACCGGCCGCCGTGCCCGGGGCGGGGTCTGCTGACGCATTGCGGCTGGGGCGGCCGGGGCAGGGGAGCCGGACCCCGGAGAGGCGGCGGCCGGGGGCTGGGTCCGGGCCCTGTCTCTTTGCTGGCCGGAGGGTTGACTGACAGCGCTCCCCGCCCAGGGACTGGAGGGGCCGGAGCGAGGCGTGGGGTAGGAGGCGGAGCGGCGCGAACCGCCCTGCGCTGCCGCCGCTCTTACCTATTCATTCAGGCACCTAAAATGGCTGGAGAGGGTAGGTGGCGGAGCTGGAGGAGAAGGTGAGAGGGGGACCCGCAGCAGTGCCCCCACCTCCGTGCCGGTGGGCCCCTTCTCGACCCGGTGCACTGCACTCCCGGCAAGGCTGGCGGCTGGCCCTCAGCCGCCCCCCGGCACCATGTCTGCCGGCCAGGACGAGAGCTCGGTGCGAGTGGCGGTCAGGTAAGCGGCGGCGCTGCCTCTCCTGCAGGGGCCGGCAAGAGGGGTGGGGGGGAGCAACGCTTCCCGCGAGCCCCTCTGCAGCGGGTGACCGCGGCCCTCACGTCAGGCGTGCCCGCGAGCCCCGTGGCGTGGGCCCTCTGCCGCGGGCCGCCGGTTCGAGTGGGAGCTGCCCACCCGCGGGAAGCGGTATCGCCGCCCAGGGACAGCAGCCAGGGACGTCTTCCCAGCGGAGCGAGGTCGCCTCGGCTCTCGATGGGCTACTTACAGAAGCTGGAAATAGCCAAAGGAGAGGAAAATAACACACCCAAGCCGTTCTGAGGGCTTTCTTAGTCCATTCTCTCTTATTTTCAGCAGTGGCCCTAAAATTATTCCAACTAATTATAGCCCGGCGCTGCAAGTGCTTACTCATGGAAGTAAAGCAGCCCCTGGACTGTAGCGATGCTGTTTGCATCACAGAGCTTTGCCAGAGTGGATCCTGGCAGACTGATATTTTTAGAAGGATAAAGGCTTTTATCCCACGGAGGCGGTGCCTGACCTTGCATACCAGGAGAAGTAGACTTCAATAAGGCTACTCACAGTAAATAAGAATAGGTGTATGTAGAAGCCATAATGGGAGTGGAGCTTAAATAATTAAAACACATTAGCTAAATCAAATTACTCTTTTATCAGAGGTAAAAATCTGTTGTTCTTCAGTGAACTCCTGGATCTTCTCAGTTTTCTACTGAAGGTATTTTTTTGTTTGAACGACTTCCAGATTAGCCCACAGAAGCCTTCATTTTGAAGATGACTTTACATAATTCAAACATGAAAAGAAATATACATGTGTGTGTACATATGCCTGTTTATGTATATGCACGTCAGTATTTGGGGTTTAATTTTGATACTGAAGGGCGGTTTATTTCTTTCCCTTAAAAAAAGTTTCATTATATTATATGCTGACACACTCCGAATATTATGTCACAAGAAACCAGACTTTAGGGGCAGGTCTGTATCTCCTGGTGGGTCGTTGGAAGTTAATTCAAGGGTTTGTGCAGGAAGACAAGATCATTTTTTCTCTGGAGGGCGTATGAATAAGCAATGTTGCTGCCCGCTGAGTGCATGTGGAGGGGAACGGTGCAATAACATTTTCAGTAAACAGAGAAACACCGCCCCTGTATGATAAACATGAGGTGTGTGCTGCAGTTGTTCATCAAAGTCTGCTTGACGATTGCAGTGGCATTTTTATGGGACGAGATGCTTTTGTGTTCGTTGTTATCTGGTGAAGCATTTTTCACATGAAGTACAGGGACCATAATTCCAAAAAGTAATTAGGCTGTATTTTTCAAAAAAGAAAATAGGAGTTAGGTATGATCCTTTTTTAAAAAAAAAAAAAAAAGGGTGTGTTACAGGTTTACAGACTGTTCTGTCATTTGAAGAAAATATTGAATAAGTTCAAAGCCAAAATAATAGTGATGTAGAAGTTAATTTACAAATACAGAGGCTTGTTGCAGTTAGGAATTAAATAAAACCTGCTGATGCAATGCGTTTGTACTTGTGTGTGATAAATAGGCTAGAAGTAATATATGGCAAAGAATTTGTAAAAGTGAATTAAAATCACCCAGCTGTAGTTATTGAAAACAAGTCCCTGATGTTACAAGGCATACTTTGTAATATAATTGTCTAACATCTTATGTCTGAGTACATTTCACTGGTAATGAAGAATTGCACCTTTCTTCCTGTCTGCTTTTTGTCCTCTTGACAGATTAACTATTCAGCACTAGGTTTCCCCATCTTTGTTTAACAGTCATAAACAAAAGCATGCACAACTTTAATTTTTTTCCTCTCTAGTAGCTCTTCGTAGATGATTTTCTGTTATTTCTGGTGTCATATTTTGCAGTGTCCTGTAATTCAACTGGTCTTAAAACTCCCTGTGTGTATCAGTGCCATGCTGTACCTTGTGTTAATGAGTATTATATTGTTTCTGTGTTCATTTTGGTCTTTGGTTCTTTTTGGGAACTAGAGTTTGGTTCAGTCATGATCTCTGCTGTTGTGATGTATTAGTAGTTTTTAATGTTTGTTTTCTGAACAAAGCTTTCTCTACAGCAGTATCAGCTTTTAGGTAGCAACTCCAGTGGCAGCAACTAGAGTAAGATACTGCAGAGGCATATTGCAGTCAACTTACTGCAAAACTGAATGTGTTCAAACTTTATGTTTAAACAACTTTAGTGAGGTCTGTTGTATAGGAAATTGTTTTTCAGAATCTGATTATCTCACTTAATTGTATACAACAGGTTTCAAAAAGACTTAATTCTTTCCGATTAGCACCACCTGTAAGCTATCATCTTGTACGCTACTCGTGCCCCCTTCAGTGTAATAAGGGGTTTATGAATGATGAGGTAAATACTCGTGTTTAGTGAAGCATGAGCAGCTGAAAATAGTTGGGCAGATAATCCAGTCATTGTGTTAAGTTCCCCAATTAAGAAAAAAAAATCTTTCTCTATTGTCAACCACTGAAAGACTTCTGGACTTAAAATTCTGATGATGGTGTGCAACTTCAGCAAAGAGCTTTGCTCTCTGTGTGACTCTGTGTAGTGCCTGCTTTCAGATGAAACCAGAAGGCTCCCATGATAGTTATCTAATCAGATCTCTTTTTTATTTGTGAAAACCTATCAGTTTTATCAAGCTGAATTGCCATCTTGCTTTTGTAAATATCTTTCCAACATGTGAAAATGAACTTTTCCTGAGGAGGCTATGAAACTTTATAAACATTCGTGAAACCAAGACCACAAGAAAAGGCATATATTATAGTTCTTGATTCTTGTATGTCTTGCCACTTAAGTGGTGTCCACAGCCCAACTGCAGCATATAGCCTTCCTGTGTGCTGGGTAGATGAAGTTTTCAGCTGAGACTGTGATCCTTAATAGCCAGTGTCTGTATTTCATTTTGGAGGAAGTTTCATGTAAACACGAGGAGGAGTTTTTTTCACTGTAAGTGTGCTGAAACACTGGAACAGGCTGCCCAGGGGCGTTGTGGAGTCTCTCTTTCTGGAGATACTAAAAACCTGCCTGGGTGTGTTCCTGTGTGATCTGGTATAGGTGATCCTGCTCTTCAAGGAGGTTGGACTGGATGATCTTTCGAGGTCACTTCCAGCCCCTGACGTTCTGTGATTTTTATGAGCTGTTCAGGAACTGGAAGGGGTCACTGCAGCCAGTCCCCATAACCATTAGGTCAGAGTTATGTCTAATTTGAGTACTTTCCTCTGTTTAGCATATATCCAGCAAAAGCAACTCTTGGAGAGTAATAATGTTGGTATAGAGCTCACCAGAAGGCTTGCATGGAGGGCTACTCTCTGATAAAGCATGGAAGGGTATCTGTTATTTGGATCCTGTTATGGAGAAGACATAACATTGTAGAATGTTGAAAATGAAAGCAGTTACCTTCTAGTCTTCCAGTGGAGGGAGAAGATGGCTTTAAGTCAGTGGAGTGCCCAGAACATAGATGATAAGATTCAGTGTTGATTTGTAATAATTCCTTTTTAAGTAGCTGTATGAAAACAGAAGAAGAAATAATGAACATTGTGCTAAGATGAATAGCTGTGGAAGCTGACCAGTAGTCAAGAAAAGTAAGATGGTCACTCATAGATGCTCATATCCCAATTTATGGAACTTTGTGAACAGTTGGATCACTTTCTGATTTATCTTTTGCTAGGAATCTGCTGTTAATTGTTTTGCTTCCCTTTATTTTATCACTTGCATTTTTCTTTTTGTAGCATTTTTTCCTAACAGCTTTTACACTGAAGTTTTGTGCTAGATCCAACTATAGCTGAATACACTAGGAAAGAAGCAGCCAAGTGGAAGGAGTCCACTTATAGGTGTATTTCGACCGTTGAAATTTCTTGGGCCGCTGCTCTGCAAGCACTTAGAGCTGTGTTTAAGCTTCCTACCATAGATCCTCAAGAGTCAGATGAATGGCTGTGTATTCTGTCACATATCATAAGCTGTGGAGGGCAGAGGTACTCATTTCACCCTTCCTATACACTGCTAAGCATTCTCATAAATTATTCTGTAACTAGTTAAGCAACAGCAGTAGATTACAGTACTGTTCATTGTTGTCTTAAAACAAACCAAATGTCCCCTTTTATTAGACAGTACTTATTGCCCATCTGTAATCATGTGCATCTGTGAAAGTTTTTTGAGGAAAATGTCTCTAACTATTAATGAAGTCCATCAGTCTATCTGTGTACATGTACGTCCCACCAATGGGGGGAAAAAAAGTTTCAAATAGTAATTTTTTTTCTGGGACATGTCAAGTGTTGGGAAATACTTCTTTTGCTAGGAGACTCTGTTAATAGAAAGCTATGAAAAAGATCTTGTTTTCAGAAAGCTCAGGTTGCATATCTTTTGTTAGTTTTGATGTTTCTCTCCCTGACTTAAACAAACATTTACTTGTCCTTCTCTGAAACTTTACCCTACTTCATCCATATGTTTTGCATTTCAGCTGTAAAAAGGGCTCAACACCATCTGCTGCTGAATTAATTCTGGTTTCATCATCTCTGACGATCATCTGTAACTGATATTGCTTGGGGCAGGATGAAGTGTATGATCTTGCTTTCTAGGAAATAAGCTTTCTTTTCCACCCCTCATGTGATGTAAACACAAACTTATTCTTTGATGGAGGGGAAAGAAGTCCTAGGTAGACCTTTCCCTTGATGTAATATATTCTTTGCCAAAAGATTGGTGTATCTTGAAGAAGGAATGAGTGGTCTGTTCATGCTCATGGATGGATTAAACTTTTACCTTGGCGTTTCCTAGAATTTGTAGGAGACTTGGGAGTTTACTTTGCTTTGAAAATCCATGAAGTTAGTAATCAATTTCCAATTATTTTCTTTAGTGCTCATAAATCCTAACTCTCTGTAGAATATCTTATTGGCCTAGACATTTCCTTTTACTGAACTCAAGGCTTCTCATTTTCAGTTGTTCTGTGTGACTTCAGTAAATTCTTCTATAGTAGCTAAGTGGCCTTTATGCTTGGGATCAAGAGAGCCTTAATACCTCACTCCGTTTCCCCTTTATTTGCTTTAAGCATTTTATAGATTGTCCTTGCTGCCCATGGCTGCTGGAATTATTGCTTTCATGTTCTCTTGCCTGATTGCTGCTGGGGAAATAAAGACATTTTAGGTGAATATTTTCTGTTAAAGATTCAGTGTCCTGTTCTATCAGTGGCTGCTGGAGCAGAGAAATTTTTGTTAAGCTAGTGCTATTCCTGTGTAAAATACTTGCAAGAAATAAAAAGTATCATTTGAACTGGTGAAAAAGAAAGTTTGTTTAAAAATCAAACCAGATCTGAATGAGTTCAGCAAGACTAATTATATTAGTGGTGCCTTTTTCTTGTGCTTTCATTCCCTTCTCTAAAATTTGTTTTAAATCTTTGTTCATTTTCATCGTGTTCTTTCCTCCTATGTTGTAGCTCACTGTGTTTATTTCCACTTTTGCCTGGTGAAACTTTTATGGAATAAATGTCTGTTCCAGTGTGACTAATGGGAAAAATGCAGCCTCAGTTTTCAAACATGTTCTCCTTCAGTGTGTTTCCCATAGCAACAAGATGCAAATGGAGAATGGTGAAAGGGTTTTAGGGTCAGCATGACAGTGAGTTTGATGCATACAGAAGGTCTGTTCAATATATATTTTAAACTGTGATTCAGACCTAATGATTGATTAGCATAAAATATTTCCTGGGCAGACTTTGTATGGTAACGAGTGACCAACGGGTACCATCTGGTCCTTTGTTCCTGTTAGTGTCTTCAACAGGATGAAGGTAAAGTTGGCTACTGCTGGAATAATGAATTTTTAAATGTGTGTGTGGGGGTTTTTTTTTTAACATCAGCTGACAAATATTAATGACAAATACACCCTTTAGGTAGTATTTACTGTGGAGTTTCAACACAGCATCAAAACCTTGGTAAAAGGTTATATCTTTTGTTCTACTATACACAGCAGTTTGTATACATGCAAGTTGAATAGTGCATTACCATTGTTGGATTTTAAAATGGACTAAATGCTTTGTTGTCTAGGTAATTTTTGTTGTTTCACTGGTGGTTCTTGGTTCATGCTGTTACAGGAACTCTACGTAGTTCTGTTGGTCAGAAAATTCCTCTATTTCCAAAATATTTTAGATTTGATGTAGTTTTTTTCCCCATACTTACTCTAAAATACTCTGGGTTTCTTGAAGTGCTTTATCTTTTATACAGTACTTTGGAAGGACACTTATTTTCCCTTTCATTTACTTTCAATGTAATTGATCCTTTAGAAATGAGTAAAATGAGATTCTCAAGATGGGTAAGTGTTATAGGACCATAATGTGTTACAGCACAACAGTTCAACTACCACAGCTGAATTCATGGAAGATTGTAGCCAATAGAACTGGACAGAATGTTTCTCTTTTTTGTGAGACATCTCAAAGTCTGACATTTTTATCTTTTCTGCTCCAATTTCTTTTGGTAATGGAAGATTTCAATCAAACAGGCTTCTCCGTTTGCTTGGTCTAATCTCATTTGGGGTCTTGAACAAAGATCTTCAGCATCTTGGGTCAATGGTCTAACCACTTGGTTATTGTCTTTGTTTAAGCCCTGTATATTTTTTCCTTTGTGTTCATTGACTTATTTTCCTCCCATGTCAAATCAACTTAGTTATCTTTTGCTTAACACTGCTAAAACAAAGTTAAGGGGGCATCTTATGCTGAAAACTGACCAAGCTGTGGAGTATTAATGTCAGTCAAGAGAATATATTAAGTATGCAACTTGTTAGGAATGTTGATTAGAAGTTATCAGTAATGGTTTAAAACACAAAACGAAGAGTATCCTCTAGAAATGTATTGCAAGTAATGAAATAGTCTGGTATAGTTTTGTGATCACTTAGGATATTGCTTAGCAGGTTTTTGTTTACAGTATAACCCTTGATACTGTATAAATGTAGGAAACATGAGGTCTTGAGCAGCCTGGTCTAGTGGAAGGTATCCTTACCCATGGCAGGGGGGTTGGAACTTGATGATCTTTGAGATCCCTTCCCACCTAAATAATTTTATGAATCTGTGAACCTAGATAAGCCACTTTCTTTGAAGCATTTGATGCCATGTTGCCTGTGAGACTGCATCTTATTGGAATAAAGTGATAGGAAGGTAGACTGACTTAAGATGTCTGTAACTTTTTCAAAATACTGAAAATGAAGAAGTTACCTAATTTATGCTTTTCAAAGTTGGTAATATTAGCCTTCATTTAGTTGAATAGTTACTCTCTTTAGTATGAGACTGATTGGGAAATGAGTCCTGAGACCTTTTGTGTCACTTTGAGTAGCTTATTATCCCAAGATCTTGCAGTTGTTCATCTCTCATTCCGTAGTGTCAATTTGCGAGCTGTAGCAGTGCCTCTGTCTTAGATTGTTCTTGTTCCTTGGACAGAATCTCTATGTCCACATTTCTACTCCATCCTTAGCAGGGTATGAGAGGGCTGTGAAAGTTGTTAGTGAGTCTGTTTGTTTGGTTTTTTTTTAAATCCTGTTTTCCTGTTTTTGTTTTTGTTTTTTTTTCCCCTCCACTAGGATCTATATTGTCATCTCAGAATTTTATTATAAACTCCTCAGGTCAAAGATTCAGCTTCAAAGTATAGTAAACATTTAGTGTGGTATAAATAATGCATAATATAGTATCATGAGAGTAATAGGTGCTACTAGAACACCTGGGTTAGTCATTGCCTTCTTTGAAAAGTGTTACAATTTAAAAATAATGTTTTACTGAAGCATATATATGGCTTTGTTTCTCCCTCCCCCCACCACTTGTTCATGCAAAGATGAAAAAGAATTATGCCTGTACTTTGATCTGTAGGAAATAGCTGACTACTCTTCCCCCCCCCCCCCCCCCCCCCCCCCCCCCCGCACACANCACCTCCCCTGCTGAGCAAACCATACATTGCTTCACTGTGTTAAGTTTTCAGGTAAAACCTATTACACTCCCTGGTCTCAAATTCATTCCTTTTGAAGTCTGGTCTTTGAATATGATGCTCTGTAATATGATGCCTTTGAATGTTTGTTTCTTTGTGTGTGTCGTGTGTTGTGTTCTCCCCCCCCATTCATGCACCTATCTCTTCTCATCTGTCTTTGCAGACTGGGAATCTTGATACCATCTAAACATCCATAGTTTCTTTTTCTAATTACATCATCCCTATGAATAGCTGGTTAACTTGGGAAAGGTTGATTTGTTTTAATGCATTTCAAACAGTTTGCTCCAAAAGACAAGAGAAATATTCTCATGCTGGATTAAGGACAAATAAATATCTGAATATATGCTTTCTAGAAATGATAGAAAAGAGAAGGATTCTACTTCTAACAGTGTTTAAAGAGACAGCAGGTCAGAAAGAAGGCCACCTGTTCAATCTTTATCACTTAGAGCACAGCTTATGCTGCTGTCTAATCTCATCAGTCAGCCCATCACTCAGGAACAATAAAATTGCCATTTTGATCTTCACTAGCAGGACTTCAAGTTCAGCAAAAGTGGACTGGTTTGCAGTGAGATCTAAAAATGAGATGTGAGATAAGGCTGAACTGGTATTGACAGGTAAACTATAGTTAAACATCAATGTAATATCCTTTATACTCCCAAATACTTCAGATTTTAGAAATCGTTTCGGGGTTCTTGTGTCTTTTTGGTTTGTTTTCTTTTTCTTCTTTACACAGTCTTCAAAGTGATCTCTATTAGCTGGTCATCTGATTAAAATGCAGAGCCAAGACAGCAGGTTGAAGTGTAGCTGTACATACATTTCATGCTGTTAGCAAAGCTTTTGAGGAACATATGGACTTTTCATTGTTCTCTAAATGTCAACAAGTAAAGCCTTGGTACGCCCCAAAGAAGAAGAAATGCTACTGCCAAAAGCTTCAGAGGAAAGTGCTTTGTTCTGTGCTTGCAGGTCTGACCTGTGCCAAACCTATGATTCTGTTTACTTTTAGCTCTCAGGACTGCTAAATGCTGACATCTTTCTTTGGGAAGAGAGGACCTTCATAAAATGTTACCCTACATTTTGGGTGATACTTGACTGAAAGTAAAGGGCCAGTGCACTCTCTGCTGCTATTGTAGGCAAGAATTCAAGCGATTATGAATAATGCTTAAAAACTAAGCATGGATCAGCAGTGCTGTATTGTGACAAAAGAAAATGAGTGTATATAGGAACTAGAGGTTTTGTATAAAGTGCAAAGTAGTCTATACCATTTCCCATAACGTCCTCACAGGTAAACTCAAAAGTGGGTTAGACAATTGGACCGTGAGATGGATTTGTAAGTGGCTCAGCAATGGAGTTCAGGGAGTTGTGATTGGCAGTGCAGTGTCTAAGTGGAAGCCTGTGGCCAGTGGTGTTCCCCAGGGATCAGTACTGGGGTCCAGTTTTGTTCAATATCTTCATCAGTTACCTGGATGAGGGGATTGAGTGTACCCACAGCGAGTTTGCTGATGATATGAGAGCGTGGTGGGTGGCTGACACACCAGAAGGCTGTGCTGCCATCCAAAGAGATCTGGGCAAAGGGGAACCTTGTGAAGTTCAATAAGGGTAAATGCAGAGTCCTGCATCTGGGGAGGAATAACACCAGGCACCAGTACAGACTAGGGATTGTCCTGCTGGAAAGCAGCTCCATGGAGAGAAAGAACTTGGAGTCTTAGTGGACAGTAAGTTATTCATGGGAAAGCAATGTGCTCTTGTGGCCAAGAGGATCAAAAGTATCCTGGGATGCATTGAGAAGAGTGTGTCTAGCAGGTTCAGGGAGGTTCTCCTTTCCTTTTACTCTGCCCTGGTGAGACCACATCTGGAATACTGTGTCCAGTTTTGGACTCCCCAATTCAAGAAAAGCAGGGATCTACTGGAGAGAGTCCAATGGAGAGCTATGAGGATGACTCTGGGACTTCAACATCTCTTCTATGAAGAAAGACTAAGAGACCTGGGGCAGTTTAGTCTTGAGAAGGCTGAGGGGGAATCATATCAACATCTATAAATACCTGAGAAGCAGGTGTCAAGATGGACCCACTTTTGAGGAGATGCTTTTTTAGAGTGAGGGTGACAGCCCTGGAACAGGCTGCCCAGAGAGGTTGTGGAGTCTCCTCTGGAGACTATCAAAACCTGCCAGGATGTCTTTCTGTGCAACCTGTCCAAGGTGATCCTTCTTTGGCAGGGGGGTTGGACTTGATCTCTGAGGTACCTTCAACCCCTATCATCCTGTGATTCTGCAATACTTTTTGTTCAATACTGCTAATGTTTTGGATGATGTCTACTGTTAGGTTTTCAGTGCTGTAGTTCAAGAAAAATGTGGATGTGGACTAGATGAGAGGAGTTGAAAGGAAAAGTGAAATAATTCTTTGTCTAGAGAAGATGACTGGTTCCATAGTGTGAGATATGAGAAGTTAGATTGCTGAGACACCTGCATTGAAATAACGTGAAGTCAAATATAAAATAGAAGGGAATAAATTTGTCTTGGTGTATAAGGTGAAGTGGGTAAAAGAATTAAATAATAGTAGGAAAAGTAGAAGATAGAAAGAATAGATTTTTCTGTTTTAAGGAGGATTGGTTTGTGTGTGGACATATAGAATTGCCCATCTGGGAGGCTTTTTAAAAACAGTTAAAACTAATAATCATCAGGAACATTTTGGACATAGTTGGTACTTCCTTGGTCTAGAAACATAGAGTGGGTGAGTAAACTCTTATTTTTCAGCTGTTTTCTATCCCAATTGTCTGTAATTCTTTGAAGCTGCATGTTGAGTGCCAGGACCTGAATTCAGCACAGATGAATGATTCCATTCAGATGTCAGATATGTTTACAGGGACGCAATAATGTCCACATGAACAACAAAGCCTTACATATTTGGAAGGGTAAGCTTAGACTAATTGAAGTTTGAAGAGACCTTAGGAGATCATCTAATTCAGCTTCCCATTCAAAGTAGAGTAAAAATTAAATTCAGGTGAGATTGCTCAAGTTATGTCTAGGATTGTAGATTCCTTGGTCTCTCTGAGAAACTGATACATGACTGTCCTAATGGGCAATTTTTTTTCTTTATTCCAAGTGGCAAAATGTCTTGCTTTAGTTTATGACCACTGCCTCTTGTCTTCCTGTTGTGAACCTCAGTAAGGAGTTTGAATCTTTTGTCTTGGCAATCTTTTGTATTAGGAGAGAGCAGGCACAGCCTAAAAGCCAGGAGGAGAATGAAAACTCTGCTTACGATCTGTCGGATAGGGCTGGATATGGGGAACAGATTCAGCAAAGGGGGTTTTAAACAGGATAGAGCAGCTTCTTGGGGGACTGATAGTCATCCAGTGGTGTGGGCTACGTGGCTGCTTTTGGGAAGTAAAGGATTGTAAGCATACGCAGTGAAATGCTGGAGGGTTTTGTTTGCATTTTTCTGTGCTGTTTTTGTTGGTTTCTATATTCTTACAGTCCTGGGGCCTATTCCTTCCCCTTGTCCAGCCTTCTACTTGTATTGAATACTGTTTCATGGTAGATGTGAAATTGCTGCTCAGAAGGCATTTGCAGTGTGATGCAGTTGTCAATAACAATTTGCTTTCCTCTTCTCCCAGCAGGGATACATGGCTGTCACCTTCTGCTTGTATTTTCCGTGCCACAGTGTGAGCTCATTTATTTTTTGGCCAAGCTGTCCATCATGGTTTAATGTTACTTTTCTTTTCCAGTGTTTATGCTGTCCTAAGCCATGTCATAGAACGATGGTGTCTGTTTCCCTGTTCTTCTGTGACAGTTCATGTTTCATTCTTTTGTTTCTTCTGGCTTGCCCAAACAACATCTTCTGTAAAGCTAGAAAGAAATGCATGCAATAGTCAGTGCCTTGTCACATGAAGCATGTGATAGTCTTGTGAATACAACCCAAAGCATGTTACTTGTCTTGGAAGAGTTTCTATTGAAGCTTTGAAAATTAATTATTATTTGTGCATTATCTTTTTGGTCTATGAAAACTTGATTAAAAAAAAAATTATGTCTTTGCTGTTGTGTGTTTATATAATGCGTAGAGCACTGAACAAAAGTTTGCATTCAGCTCGATTTGTACTGTTGGATGCCTGCCTAGTATCTGTTTAAGAGATGTCTGGTTGAAGTTCAATCTGTTTAAAAGAAAGGAATGTATTGGTAGACCGAGGAAAGTGCTTCAAAGCTTGTGATATCTGCAACTCTTGAAGATAAATGCTTTTGATTTCTCAGACTGCAACTAGGAAATGCTACTGACTTAGAAGTTTTAACAGATGTGTCAAAGGAATCTGACTAATTGTAGTCTAGCTCGACAACTGCTTTTTTTGTGTAATCCATAATTTATACAGGCATTTATCATCTTATGATGAAACTTTTGTGTAAGGCTATAGGCTTAACCAAGGACTATTCAGTGGAGCAGAACACTTGTAGTGTAGTGCACTGTTTTAGTGAAAACTGCACTCCTGTTTTGCTACCACCTTGGTATAGAGGGGAGATAGCCACTGCAGCACAGCAGTGTATGTGAGAGCTCCTCCCTGGCCCAGAAGCTGCACAAATTGCCACTGTGTTGTTTTTCCATTCTGGTAGTGAAAAATTAACTATAGGACCCTGAATATTAACCTACTTTCTGTTCAAAATAGCAACAGTGCTACAATTTCAGCTTAGTGTATTAGTGCATTAGGTGTTGTGGTGATAGTAACTGTGTTTCAAATACTGAATTTGTAAACTTGTTTTTCCTGAATCACTTTTGCTGTTTTCTGTGGAGTGTAGAGTTTGTGCTTTAGTCCCTCCTTTTCAGCTATTAATGCATAAGCTGTTTAGATGTCTCACACTTCTAATAGATCTGCCTCCAGCTTCTGGGTGTCAGATCCTTCAGAATGGCTCTGGGGGTGTCATTCAGGTGTGATATTAAGTTCTGTTGTAACCCCAGATTTCAGGTATGAATTCATTCAACGCATTGTAAAACCTTTCCCCCCCGAGTCCCTTTGCTTTCAAACTGCAGTACATAAACTGGATTAATGAGGCTTATATTCTTGATCTGTTTGTCTTTTGAGGCAGAAAGCTCTGTCTCTGGAGATCTTAAAAGCAGGTGTGGGAAGCACCAGAAGGAAAACTACTAGGCTAAAATAAAGACATGGATGTATTAATGTGAATATTAGTGTTGCTTGATATAAAGTGGTACTAACTCGTCGGATACTGTTGGGATAATTAGCTGAAAGAACTTTTTGTGTTTAATGGATGTCTCTCTGCTGCAGACAGTACTGGGAATTCTCTGGATATATTGTTGCTGCCTGTGGGGATGCTGGGTCATGCCATATAGCTGATAGACACGCTAGTGTCCTCAGTTCTGTGTGCCAGTGTAAGCAGATGCCCAGTTAGAGGACACTGGCCATCTTGCTTCCAAAGCTGGAAATAATTAAATAATGCATGCCTTATTATAGGCATTCTTTGTTACAGAGCTAAGCTACAAAATCTTGGACAAGAGGCAGTGATTTTAAACTGGTGCAGGGTGGATTTTAGGTTAGAAATAAGGAGGAAGGCTTTTTTTTTTTTGTTTGTTTGTTTGTTACAGTGAGAGTGGTAAAATATCAGAATAGGTTGCCCTTGGATGTGCTTGAGGCCCTGTCCCTGGAAACATTCAAGATCAGACTTGTTGTGGCCCTGGCCAACCTGATCTAGTTGGGGGTGTCCCTGTTCAGGAGAGTTGGACAAGATGACCTTTGAGGGTCCTTTCTAACCCCATGTGATCTGTGTGAATCTGTGCTGCTCTTTATAGGGTAAGCTCTGCTGTAGGAGTATCAGCAACTCCTGGGTTCAGTATTTAATGTGCTGGCCAGACTCCTGTAGCTTATTGATGATTTAGGTACAGTTGGAGCATAGAGGTAGTAGATATCTTAACTTTGCATACTGGACTTGTTCAGTTCAGTGTGCTTGTGACAAGTGCAGAAAGCATAGCCACACAGGAGAGCTACAGATTGTACAAGGACCTCTTTTATGTGGGATGCAGGCTTCTGGTTTTTAGAAATAGTATTTTTTTGGTCAGGTTTTTCTTATTTGAGTCCTGGTCTTATTTTAATGTAAATTGCTACCTAAGGCAGATGAGAAAGGACTTAAAATGTAAGATGCTATTTTTTTGCATAAAAAGCCATGATACCAGTGAGAATTGCTAGAGGTACTGAAGCTAGTAGTTTATGCTGTGAAAGTGAGTCTTAGGTGGAGTGTCACTGCTGTACTCTTCCCAGCTGCTGGAAAAGTTCTCTCTTTTTTCTTTTTTGGCTTCCATTGCATTACTCCATTTTCTGCTGCCTTTGCAAGATCCCTCTGTCAGCACTGTAAGTTCTATAGGTTAGAAATCAAAACCCAAATTGTGCTGCTTTACAATGGCTGCCTAGAAATAGAAGACTGAAAGCCATGTTACTCTGAACTGAAAATTGTCTGTGATGGCTCCAGATTAGGATGATGAAGGATAGTAGGGAAAAACACAAGAAATTGTGTACCTTTCAGATCCATTCTGATGCTGATGAGATTACCTGACATATACTATATTATACAGGTTAACTGGATTTGATTGAGAATCCAATTGTGTGTTTGGTTAAACATGATTGTATGTGAAGTCCCACCACTCCTGACCTCAAACTTCAAGAGGCAGGGAAATCCTCTCCTTCCTTAGTTCACAGTATCGCAGTATAAGGAAGGTTGGAAGAGACCTCAAAGATCATCAAGTCCAACCCATTACAGTTCTAGGTAATCTTGTCACTGCCCTGAACCTCTCACTTGCAGTTTCAATTTGTCTGCTTCTATTCTTTACCACTGATTCAATGGTTTAGAAATGGTTAACTCTAAGTACAGTTGGGAAATTAGCTATTTGTAGTTTCCTATGGGCCCTGCTAATTATTCTTGTGATGAGGCTTACGTAAGGGCTGTATTGCAGTTGTGCTTGGTTTGGTGACAGAGTTCTGTATTTCTGTGTAAACAAAAATCAAGTGATAAGGCATGGGCAAGCAAAGTCTATAGTTGAAACCAGGGAGAAAGCAAACTTTTCTGGGAGGATCTTAAGGTGGTACCACCTGCTTAGCTGTCATGTTTCTTTCTTTTTAAAGATAAAACCCTGTCTTATTCAAACAAACAAAAAACCCCATACAAACAATGAACCAAAACCCTAAAAAAACCCCAAAAACAAAAACCAAAACAACAACAAAACAAACAAACAAAACAAAAAAAAGCCCCAAACCCCAATCAAACAAATCCCAAAGTGCTTTATTATATGTTTTAACATTTCTTCAGACTTGGTGATTAAATCAGTTGTAGTACAGTTAAAATTTTGTGTAGCACGAGTTAGAAAACATTAAAACAGTGTAGAGATTTTTCTCTTTGTTGCTGTAAAAGTAGGCAGTTGTGGAGAAAAAGTTTTAGAGAAAACTGGAAATTCTATAGAAAAAAAAAAGGTATCAATCTATTAACATCCTTTTAAGACCTTGCTTAATACTTCTGGTCAATTTGTGTGGAATAGCAGTTAGCTTAAGACATTTTGTCTAAATATTCAACTTTTCTTTCTAAATATTTGTTACCTTAGCATATGTTGGAATAAACAGCCTTCCACCACTTCTCCCCATGCACCAAATGTTGTCTGTAGTGCTAAAGGAAATTATTTTAAATGGAAACAGAGTTGACCAAAACAGCGGAGCTTTGTTTTTGCTGTGTGGATGGTTTCTTTCTCTCTTTTCCCCTGAGGTTTACAATGATAGTATGTGGTTAAAGCCGACTGCAGCAAAGGAGGGAAAGTCATGTGTGTATATAGGTGTGGGAGACAGCTCTGCCTAATTCAGATCATAGAATCATAGAATGGTAAGGTTGGAAGTGACATCAAAGATCATCTAGTTCCAACCCCCAGCCATAGGCAGGGACACCTCCCACTAGTACAGGTCACTCAAGGCCTCCTCCAACCTGGCCGTGAACACCTCCAGGGATGGAGCAGCCACAACCTCCCTGGGCAACCTGTTCCAGTGCCTCACCACCCTCACTGTACGAACTTCCTCCTGACATCTAGTCTAAATCTCCCCTCTCCCAGTTTAAACCCATTGCCTGTCATTGCAAGACCTTGTCAATAGTCCCTCCCCAGCCTTCCTGTATGCCCCCTTCAGATACTGGAAGGCTACTATAAGGTGTCCTCGAAGCCTTCTCTTCTCCAGGCTGCAGAGCCCCAACTCTCTGTCTGTCATCATAGGAGAGCTCCTCCAGCCCTCTGAGCATCTTTGTCGCCCTCCACGTGGGTGATGCAAAGGCCAGCTTATGTTGACATCCAGTCTTGGTACTGGGTAGGAGACACTCTGGAGCATCTTTAAAGTTGTGGATTAATACGTAGATATGTATGCAGCTTTTAATAAATGTATGAACCTTTGTGGAAGCATTATATAAACTTAAGTGTAAGATTCTCCTTGGCCTTTAGGCACTACCAGTATGCCATTACCACCATCTTTTCCATTTCCTGGCAAAGATTCTTTTTAGTTTAGATAGTGATCCTGGAAAACTTTGTGTGTACCTCCCTTCATGCACTGTCCTATTGGGTGTCATTTAAGCCAAAGGAACTTTTGTCTTTTCTGATGAGTGCTCAGAAGTGAGAGATTTGATCAGAAGTTTTGTGGCAGGGACTATAGCAGTGTCAGCTGTTTTTACCATAGTTTTAATATGTAAACAATTACTGTAAACTTATATTTCTAAGGCAGTTTGAAACAATTTATTTAAGAATACTTGTTTTGAAAACATCTGTGCTACCTCTACTGTATGAGGGACTATGAAGTCTTGTGCAGACAAACAAGTGATTTGCATTGATTTCTGAGAGCAACTGGGAAATACTTGATTTAGAATTATTATGTGCTGAGAGGAGCTGATTTAATTCAGTCAAAACAAAGAAATGTGTTTTGACCCTGAAAAAGTTTATCAGGACAGACTTTTCTGTCCTCAGGGAGCTGCAGCTCCGGGTTCAGAAGACAGAAATGATCCCAGTGTCCAGGTGTTGAGGATTTGTGTGCTGGAGCTGAGGGAGGCTGGCAGAGCCTGCCTAGGCCAGCAGCTGAGTGCAGAAGAGGATTGTTCCGGAAGTAGTGTGTGCTTCCCATCACTATAGTGTATCACAGTATCACCAAGGTTGGAAGAGATCTCAAAGATCAAGTCCAACCCGTTACCACAGACCTCAAGACTAGACCATGGCACCAAGTGCCACATCCAAACCCGCCTTGAACACCTCCAGGGACGGTGACTCCACCACCTCCCTGGGCAGCCCGTTCCAGTAGCGAATGCCTCTCTCAGTGAAGAACTTTCTCCTCACCTTGAGCCTGAACTTCCCCTGGTGCAGCTTGAGACTGTGTCCTCTTGTTCTGGTGCTGGTTGCCTGAGAGAAGAAAGCAACCTCCTCCTGGCCACAACCACCCTTCAGGTAGTTGTAGACAGCAATAAGGTCTCCCCTGAGTCTCCTCTTCCCCAGGCTAAACAATCCCAGCTCCCTCAGCCTCTCTTCATAGTGTAAAATTGAGAGAACTGCTTTTGTGTGAGCCACCCTGCTACATGATTTTTTTTTTTTAAGTGACTTTGCAGTAATAGTTTTGGAGTTCTGGTTGAATTTGTAATCTAATCAGAGAAGCTGACCCATAATGAAATATCAAGCCTACAGCTAGAATGTGAAGCAGAAAGTACTTAACCTTGCTGTTGAACCAACGTGGTGGGTTGGGAACTTCCCTCCCCGCCAAATAAAATTTACCAGCTCAGATGTCTTGGAAGTAAGATAAAGCTATATTTTACAGCAAAGCTAGATTTACAAGCATATATACAAAATACATTAACATGCATTTACAATTTAGAAACAATGCAGAAGTCAAACATCCCCCCCCCAGACAGACAAAGCCCAGAAGGCACCAATGTTACCCCCTCTCTCCTCCTAGATAGAAAACAACCAGCAAATCTCACATGTTATCTGGAAAATGTTAGTGGAGGGGTTAGAGGAGTGATGGAACAGTGAAGAGATCCAGTGCCTAAAAGCCAAGAGAAAGAAATTGTTTGCTAAGAGGTAGAAAAAGCCCATATATAAACCAATAAATGATACAGACTTTATTATTCTTTTACAACCAATGCCCTGTTCATTCAGATTCTGCACTGAACTTTCAGGGGAAGTCCTGATTTCTCTCATTAGAATTTTCCAATATGCCTTAAACTGCCACAACCAGAGTAGCTATTAGTTGTTTAAAGCAGATAAAAGTAGATAGAGCTTTCTGGATTTTATACTCCCTCCCTGGAGGTGTTCAAGGCCAGGTTGGACGAGGCCTTGAGTAAGCTGTGCTAGTGGGAGGTGTCCTTGCCTATGGCAGGGGGTTGGAACTAGATGATCCTTGAGGTCTCCATTCTATGATTCATGGTATGTATGTCAGGAGTTAATTATGTAGTTGACTTGTGAACTGTCAGCATACATTGCAGTGCATTTTTACTAGGGTGCACTCACTTCATGGATGTGCTTTTATCCTGGAGCAAAAACTTCAGTGAAGTGGTATTACCAGTATTATTTTTATTAGTGGTATTATCAAATTGTAGGCTTGGTAGTGCAGTGAGGTCTGCATGCTGACAGCTATTAAACCAGGAGAGTTTCCACAAGGATTTCCACACTGAGATTGCTCAGCTTAGCTGACAAGAGTGTTGTACCTCCCTGGAGTGGAAGTTCAACTGTTAGAAAAATCAGGCAGCCTTGTCTGTTTTTTGTCTTATCAAAAGTCAAGAATATGAAATTGTGCTGTATCTCATCAGGGAAGCATAGCCTATGCTTTCTTTTGGTTAGGTTAAAATCTCCAGCAAGCTGTTGCATTTTGTGTTAATCGAGAACTAGTAGAAGTAATATTGAAACATCACATCTTTAACTTCAGATGATAAGCATCAGTTGATCAGTTTTTACCTGTTTTCTTTGATTTTAAGCTATTTCCTAGTGTTTCTCAATTTTGACATAGGGGATGTTGTTCTTCAGTGGCAGTGGGGAAATGTAATACCCTAGGCAATGTGGAAGAAGCCTTAGTCATTGCAGCTTTTTGCTCAATGTAGTTATTTTTGCCCAAATCAAACAAGAAGCTGAAATATTCCAATTACTCATATATTTAATAAAAGATGAACATATTTAGAAAATTTCTAGTCTATCAGAAGCTTACTTTCTATGCAGCATCCATGTTTTGACACAGGTCTTAATTTTAGTCAAATTATTAATTTTCTGACAGAACTGTTTTAATAATAAAGCTTTTGATCATCCTAGTTTCTTACCTTTCCTCAGGGTAATACATCCGAGTGTGCTACAAGTAGTGTTCTTTCTGAGAGAACTGAAAGGAAAACAACTGGAACTGTCTATGAGAAGCTGCTACCTGAACTTACATAGTCCTATGTATATTTAGTCTTGTAAGTCCTTCGGCATTACCTTATCCTCAGCCTTTTCTCCAGGCTGAGGAATGAAACGGTGGCAGCTTAGCCCTTGGAGGTGATGTTGCTGCAGTGCAGAGCTCTATTCCTACTTGGAATGTGGATTTGTATGTGGAAACTGACTTCCCAGCAAAATTCCAGGTTCCAGTAGATTTTATGTTTGTTTTTTGACATAGGTGATGTTGAGCAAGGCCCTGATAGTCTTCACAGCAGTACCAATTGCAGGGGTTTTTTTTGCTAGTCAGCTAGGAACAGTTCCTGTATTTTAACTTTTCTTGTTATTTAAATTGCAGTAATTTCAGATTTCCATTGGTATTTCCCTATCAATGCTAAATATATTCTCATTAACAAATACTTTGCAGGTTTAGCCTTTTTCCTGTTCCCTCTCTTCCGTATCTGAAAATCAGCCTGCAGTGATCGGAACAAAAGATTATGGCCTGTAGTTAATACAAGTTTTGCACCTGATAGAAACTTCTGTAGGCAGTGTTGCATACGAACATCTAAGTTGTTGAGGTGGAGTCAGGGAATTGGAGGATGGAGAAAGGAGGGGGAGAAATTTGGGGACTCTCAGTTTATATTTGCCTGAAATTCTTGGCCTGCAACAAAACAGCAACCCAAATAGACATGTACTGAGAAATGAATTTGGATCATGACTCAGAGTGGGGAAAAAATGCTACCTACTGAATTTCTCGCATAGTTTCCTGAATTGTCCTGACTTTTAACTAACCTACTTTTTAGAGGCCTTCTAAAGCATTAAAGGCCAACAAAACAGTGAGGTGGTCAGGCCTTCCTATGGTAGCTGAATACATTGTCTCTGCATAGGAACAGAGGGGTGGAAGAATTTAATCCCTGAATTTGGATGCTGCTGTTGCTAATGTGGATGTTTTTGCAGCCTTGTAAATAGTATTGACATGAAAGAAAGAATTAAAATCGAGAATTGACATTCAGGTATCTAACAATGTGTAGCTGAACCAGAAGGACTGAAGAAGGTAGATAGTATTATCCTTTCTGTTTTGCAATTTTTAAACAGATAGTACTAAATAAAGCAAGTAGGTGACTTTCCCTTACTGCACAGTCAGGAATTACCAGCTCAGAGCTCTCACTCACTGCTTGAACAGTCTGCCTTCTGTTTTGAAACAGAGCAATGTCTGTTCATTGGAAACAGTCAACAATAAATATGAAGAAATTTTCTGAAGTTTGCTTTGGAACTCAGTGGATTGGGTGTTATGGATACAAGGCTTTTTTTTTTTTCCCTTTTCTTTAGCAAGGATTAGCAGGAAAGTTCTACAGTGTTTTTTGTTCCAAGAATATTCCACTGAAAATTAACAAAGTGGAGGCACTATTCAGAGGAGAGTATTGAAACATTGGTTTTAGCTGTCTCGTCCCATTGTAAAGTGTCTGGTGGTTGTTTTAGTAGTGTTAGCTAAGCAGCCATTTCAGTAATGATTAATGACATCTTGTTATTTTCTTTTAAGTGACCTGATCCTCCTTTTATTGTATTATTTAACTGTATTGAGCTTAGGAAGTAGCTTTCATCTTTGGCCAGAAGTATGTCAGTAACTTGTTTTTTTGTTTTGAGTTACATGAAGTTGCTGAAGTGTAATTCTTGGACCTATGGCTTATAAGTGTAAAATAATAAAAACAGTCTAGATTTGAGAATATATAGATCAGGGAAGAGAAGGCCTCTGTATGGAGGTGAAAGAGATGAAGACAATTTGCAGAGGTACTGTAGTTTTGGCATGAACTTGGCTGGACTTACAGCTCTAAGGGCTGGGAGAGTATGTATGGGTAGATTGTTGGGTGTGTAGGTGTGTGAAAAGGAAATTTGAGTAAACAAGGCAATAATTAAGTCTTGAGACAGAAGAAACCTTTTAAACTTTGTTTAAAAACAATGGAATACTTTAAAAAATGAGGCTATTTTGAAGAATTAGGGAACAAGAACAGACATACATGTAACTGTTTATTACAAAGTTGAATGAAGCCTAGTGTGACATGACTGGCAGTTGTTTGGTTGTGGATAATTTTGCATTACACTGTCTTGTTTTCTCTCATGTCAAAACAAAATTATTTTCCAAAAAATTGTTTTGCTTGCTTATTTCTGAATATATGTGACACTTATTCTTGATTTTCATAAATATGCTGGTAACTTGGAATACAAGGAAGTTCCTGAATGTATGTACTTTAAAATAGTTCATGTAATTGCATGAAATAGTTTTATTTTAAAGTTACTCCTTTGACTTTACAGGTGAAAAAAGAAGATTGTGTTTGGGTTTTGGTTTTGATTTGGAGGGAGTACATGTAGAAGTAGTATCATTACTATGCAAGTAAGAGTGTTCAGCTTTCAGAATTGATAATTGCTTTCTGGTTCAAGTCTAATTGAAAATACCATGTGGACATTACTAGTTCATTCTTCAGCGTGCTGTGATGCTGTGAGCAATGCTTCTTGAAACCACCTGTATGGCAAAATTGTGTTTCTAATGAAGTCAACTCCGGTAATTATACAGTAGTTACGAGTGTGCTGTTTATAGAGTTGACACCATCCACATTTGTGTTATGAGTGGTGTCCTTTTTACAGACTTGGAATGTTTGAATGCGTTAGGTTGATTGGGCTCTGGATTGTAAGACTTACTCAAATTACCCTGAAATCTCTGAATTAGAAATGTGATTGAGTTTGGGTTTGGAGCTGCTCATACTGTGATTGTGTGTGATGAGGGTTGGTTGTTGTGGGTTGTGGTTTTTTTTTTTTGTTTTTTTCTGTGGTTTGCCCTTGTTAAGTTTCGGGGTTTTTTTAAACTTTACTAAAACATTCCTTCCCTTTTCTCCCCTTATAGTTAAATGTTATTCTGTAGCTTGGTAAAGCAGCAGTGACTACAGTATTTCTGGGAGTTGGATAGCCTGTATTCACCACATTTACTTTTGGCAATATTGATTTATCTCAGCTGAACTTCTGCACTCTAAAATTTCTGGAAATGCTGTCTCTAGAATACTGGCAGCACTTGTTACCATGAGGAGGCTGCTGCACTGTGCACTCTTCAACAAACTTTCCTTAAACTCTCTGGAGTTTTTAAATGTAAGTTACATATAACTACACTTGTTTAGCAGATGTAATCTCTCTTAAGTATTCAGCCATATAGCAGAACTATGCTAAAGAAATTTTATTCCTTTTCCTGATACTATCCTAATAAAAATAATTAATACCAAGCTCTGGTAAGCTTTACCAGCAACATGACTCAGAGAGGAAAAAAGCTGTAAATTGCAAAATAGAGCATGACATCCTGTATTTTTCTTTTCTGTATAGAATGGCTGTCTTCATTAATCCTTATCCACAGAGAGATGCACTTGATTGCCTCTGGGCTCTTTGTATTACTGTAAGTGCAGTAGTTCTAGAGGCTTGTCTGGGGACACCCCAAAAGACTTTTCTTTCTTCTTTCTTTTTGAATTTCCTTAAGCTACATAGGTCATAGTAGCTACATAGACCATGTGCTATTAGCTTAATTTTTTTCATGATAATAATAATAATACTCACTAGCGTTCAGCATTGTTAATGCTAGTGGCTGATGCGAAACAAGAGCAATGGAATAGTGTTCGTCCTTCTATACATGAGCTTATCAGTCAAAAGTTAAAATATGTTTTTCAATAGAAACCTTAAATGTAAAAGCAGCAAGTGCACTCACATGAAATACTTTATTTTTTTAAAAATGTGCAGTTTAAGGCAATCCTTCATTCAGAGTTGTAGGGGTTGAAGGGGACTGGCCTTGGTGTATAAATAGATCTAGAGCTCAGCATTCAAATTGCAGGCTTCTAGCTAGTTGAGCCCTCTGGGAAACCAGCTTTGATATGGAGCAATCATCCAAGCCAGAGCCACAGATGGCTCCTCTTCCTTGTGGTGAATTCATGTTCATACTTCCCATGTGCCTGCATTTTCTATACTGGATATGAAGACATTTATTTGTTTTTGACAGGCCTTTTGGAGATGCTAGGTTTCCTAGACCATGTGTGGAAGGCACCTGCCCTTCATACCTGAACCAGATATTTGGGGTGTCTCTGTTCTACTGACTGAGGCAATGAAGTGTAAACAGGCTAAAAAACTGCAAGTGTATGTAGGGCTTTCTACAAGACTACAAGCTACTACACAAAATAAAAAATTAAAATGGGCTACCACCTTCTGGAATTGCTTGCTTTTTTTTTAAACACGAAAAGAGGATCTTATTTTCAGCATTAATCCTTACAGGAGAAGTAGCCTGCGGGTGACTTGAAAGCTTCAGGGTATGTCTGTGTCTTTGGTACAATGTGGCATCTAGACCTTGAGCCAGTGCCAACCATGCAAGTAGTACACCTGAACATTGCTCCACTGTGCTGGAGCAAGAGAGATACTTATGCATTTTACTCTCTAAAATTACTTGTTCATGCTTACTAATAAGAGGAGGCAGACTTTTCAAGTTAGTTAGCTACACTGAGATCAGGTGTCTGTAGTCCTTTCTGCACCGGAGTATGTTTGACCCATGATGGTTAGGACCACGGTCTGGTTTGTGACTTGACTGTATGGTGCTGGTATGCCTGCATTCCTGTGAGGTATGAAATTAATTTTGAAATTCCGTAGGACCTAACTTCTCATTTCACTTATTGCTAACAAAACATAACTACCTCAGATCTTAATTAATATGCTAAACTTTGCTGCATTGGCTTATATCTCATTTCCTCTAAGGTATTGTTGTTCTAGCTTTCTGTTAACTAGTGAGATAGATGATGCTAAATGGTCACAAAAAAACAAAAGCAAGTAACCCCAGTAGAAGAATTTTTAGAAGATCTGTTTGCCTTGGAAACACTTCTAACATCAGTTTATCTAATCAAATTGTGCTGGGATTTGAAGGCGTTCCAGTTCTGTGCTTGCAGGGCACGTGGAAGCTTATGGTAGTACTGCTTTTGCCTTGCAGCTGACCTTGTCTTGGACCACAAATAACCAAGGTCTGTAGAAATCCTGCAACATAGTGTCTCTTTCTCTCTCTCAATAGTCAAATTGTTCTCAAACTGTGAATTTCCTCACTCACTAGAGAGTAAATTAGTCCACAAGAAATCACAAGAAGGAGGTTTGGATCAAAGCGATCATTCACATTATAAGGAGAGATGCTGGAGGTTGTCTAGGTCTACTGGAGGGTCTTTTAGCCCTTCTCTGGGGTGGGGAAGGGAGCAGGCTTGGGCCTTTCACCTCCCTGAGCTTTCTTTTCTTGGCAAAAGCACAGGACTGTGCCTGTCAGCGTGAGGATGCCATCTGTGTCGGGCAGCCTGCTAGACTGTTACAGAATTGCACAAGAATAAATCTGAAAGCACACTGCTAAACTGTGTTCTGGGAAGCTGTGGAGGATGCCCAGAGATGCTGCTTTTGTACAGTGCTTCAGGGACCAAGCAAAAGCAGCAGCCTGCAGAACTGCCTCAACCTGACACTGCAAATATAATCCCCAGCACAAACAGTTAATGGGTAATGATCTGATTTGATGCAAGCTGCTGAGATGTATAATTGTTCTATGAAATTAAATTTGCGTTTAAAAATAAAGCAGCAGCTGAAGAGGTAGAGTCTGAGTGTAGAGCAGAACTGGACAAATCTAGTTACAGCACTGGTGTATTTCCTCAATTTAATTTGTCAGTTTTCCATTTGCTGTCTTCATTATGTGAATGCTGGGCTTGACAGTCTGCAGCACTGCAACAAAATATTCAGCATGTGATGTTTGCAGTAAAATAAGTTAGCTTTTGAAAAGGTATCTGGGGGCCTATTTGGTAATTTAGTGGCTGATTTTGCTGGATCTTTTAAGCAAGGACATTGGTAATTTTTTCTAGCTTCACATGGTTTGAGGGGATGCTGATACTTTTTTTTTAATCAGGATGTTATCTTAATAGCACTTTAGAGTAAAAACTAGACCACACAGGTCAGGCTCTAGCTTCTGCAATGATCCTTAGTACTTTTTTTATATCAAGAGCTATCTTTTTATCTTTTTATATCAAGAACTATCTGGGAGTTTTTATTCTCAATACCAGTTCATTCATTGGCATTGCCAGACTTGCATTGGGATACCTACTTGATGCGCCTAGAAGTTTCCTGATATCTAAAGGCATGCATTGATACACGTGCAAAAACATCAGCCTCATCTGTGCTTGCACAGGGAGCTGGTCTAGGTTTAATCTGAGTAACATTTGGACTCTGCCTAGCTTCTGTGGGCGCTGGGCACACATAACACCTGCTGGCAGCACTGAGCTTAGTCTAGATCACGGCAGCCATGGTGACTTCAGAGAAACATTGATGGGAGCAGTGCCCAAATCTTATGTAAGAGTGATTGAGTTACAGTTGTTGCATGCTAGTGCTCATCCTGACTGACCGACTGGCCTGTGCCCGTGCCTCTTGCAGGCCAAGCTGGTTCACAGGGACAGAGCTGACCTATGCTGGTGGGGAGGACTTGAAGTTCTGGGTGGCCAGTTGCCACAGCTTGGCTCCTAAGCAGCTCATATAATCTTTGTAACTTGGGTATCTGTATAACACGTCTTTTTTTATATCTTAGTACCAGGACATGCAATACTGGTGATTAATATGAAATTGTAGCATTAACTGATACCACTGAATATTAATTAAAGCATACAGAAACTGAGTTGTCTTTCTGCAGAAGTGATGCTGTTACAGGGGTTTCGTTTTGAGTTTTGCTTTTAAGGATGGATTTATTAAGTAATTAAAGTATTATATGCAGCCTTGTTTCTTCTTCAGTCGTAGGCTCCTGAAGTAAATTGATTTCATCCTGAAGGCCGTCAAGGACTTCCAATAACACACTGTATTTATGGCTTGCTCAGAGGCAACTGCCTCACTGGCACTTAAAGAAAAGCAGGAGACAAATGATCTGGATTTTACCTGAAATTTACAGTAACAAAGTAGGGGATGAACAACCCCCTATTAACCTTGGGGGGAGATTGCTATGTGGTGTTGCTTGTATACACTGGATTTGAATTTCGTTTGTAATTTGGTTAGTTCTGAAGGTGGAGCTAGAATACAAATTGTTGCAGTATTTCTTTAGAAGGAAATGGGCTAGAAGATGAGGTGTTGACTTTTATGCCTTTTTATTATAAAAAGCTGAGATGTGGGTATGTGTTTCTGGAGTTAAAAAGCAGAGTAAAAGCTTACTAAAACCGTTTCTCATACTTATTTCACTGGCCACCAAAAACCTCTTTGAAAGTGCTGTGGAGGACATAACAGAATACATCTGTAGTAAAGGTTACTGAATGGTAACTCAATGAATGTATGCCTTTTTAAAGCTGTAGGTGTTGCTTAGCACCACAAATTTTGTTGCTACAGGCACTGAAGGTTCAGGGGCTGTTGTGCCAAGAGGTGCTGGCAGTAGAACAAACTGTTAATGGGTGATGGTTGCTAGCATGAGCTGGAAAGCTTCTTCCTGTGTCTGTATTGCTGTGTTAATGAGAGAGACCTGATATTTGTTGTATGCCAGCCTCTTTCATGTCTTTAAACCTTGCAGAAAGGGAAAGAATTAATTTATTGATCAACTAGTTCAGATGGATGCATTCAGATGCTATGGTTGTGTCATTTGGAGCTACCAACAGTCACATAGGCAAGCAAGCTTCTGATGTGTGCTAGCAAAAGTCCTAAAAAGTTTNGTCTCTTCCAACCTTGCTTATACTGTGATACTGTGATGCAAGCAGAAATATTAGGTGCCTGTGGAATGGCAGCTGTTATGGAGGAGTGTGTTTAACTGGGAATTTCAATGAGCCTAAGTGTAATGGGATAGAAAGGAAATTGAATTGTGATGGCCAACTAATTACAGGAGGCTGGTTTAGTTTATTTTTCTCCCTCTAGTTTTGGGGAGTTTTTGTTTGTTTCTTTCCCAGTTTATATTGCCTGCTAGACTTCATTAAATATTTTATTAGGTTCCTTTGGATTTAATGTTTCATATATCCAAGTGTGAAACTTAATTGTATGAAATTTAATGGTCTTAGTGTAGTAAGAGAGGTATTGAGGGATCTCGAATTTATAGATCTACTTGTTTCCTTCTTAGCACTACACATGGTTTGAGTGATGTTTGTATTGATCTTTTTCTGAGCAAGGCGAACACAGTCCTTTCCCCACAGCTGAGTTTAATGCAAGAGAACTTTACATGGGACTTTGTAATTGTATTTTCTTTCCAGCACTCAGCTTCTGGCTAGCTATTCCTATTAGAAAGACTAATCTATTCTGTAAACCAAGAATAATTTTATGCTTTGCTCTTTATAAGTAACTCCTGTAAGTACTTGTTTGCTTGTTACTATTCTTTACAGGTGCTTAGAAGGTATGTGGTGGTGTTGTGTAGTTTTTCTTGTAGAGTAAATTTGAAATACCACATGTGAAGATGCAAAAAAGAAATTCACTTGTCTCATTTTGTTTAGTATATGATCATAGATGCGTGTAGGAAAATCAGATAAAGGAAATGTTCTTGACTAACAGAGATAAAATTGTTTGGTACCTGAAAGATCTAGGAGACCTTAGAGTAGCCTTCCAGTATCTGAAGGGGGCCAACAGGAAGGCTGGGGAGGGACTATTGACAAGGTCTTGTAATGACAGGATGAGGGGCAATGGGTTTATACTGGCAGAGGGGAGATTTAGACTGGATGTTAGGAGGAAGTTTGTTTGCAGTGAGGGTGGTGAGACACTGGCACAGGTTGCCCAGGGAGGTTGTGGCTGCTCCCTCCTTGGAGGTGTTCAAAGCCAGGTTGGATGAGGCCTTGAGTGACCTGTATTAGTGGGAGGTGTCCCAGCCTATGGTGGGGGATTGGAACTGGATGACCCTTGAGGTCCCTTCCAACCTTACCATTCTATGATGATAATAAATCACTGGGACAATGTTCCATCCCTAGAAATGAATTAAAATTGGGTTGGACTTGATGATCTTTGAGGTCTCTTCCAACCTTGCTTATACTGTGATACTGTGAAAATGGGATGCTTTTCAAAAGGATGTCATGATACTGTCTAGTTTAAACAGAACTCTGTTCTAGGAAGCCTGCTATCTTGCATAACACAGAGTATTGATCCAATGATTGCTGTAGTCCCTGAACTGTATTATCTGAGTCTGTTCCAGCCAACAACAATTTTAATAGAGACATTGTTCACTTTTTCTGCTGAGAGATTATTTCTGGTACAATACAGTGCAGCACTGTGCCACCACTGGCTATTTTAGTCCTTCCTAATTACACAGCATGCCCCAATGTGCTGAAGCAGAATAGATTTAGAGGATTAAGTTTCATGTGTGTGGCCTGGAGGCTCTGCAAAATACATGTAAACAAGAGTAGGGAGTGCTCATGATTTGGAGAGGAGGAGAAGAGGGAAGGATACAAAGCAGAATGTTGTTTGGGAAGTTGCCACATCTAAGGAGATGTGATTGAAAATATGTAGAAAACACCTGACTATACAATTGAGAGTAGCCTGAATAACAAGTGAGTTTGACTCACCTAAAAGACAAAATGTATGAAGTCAAACTGGCTTGGAGAAAAATGCCAGTGGCAGGCTGCCAGGCTGGGAACTGAGCAAGGAGAGATGGCCAAAATGAGCTCCTTCACATTTAAAGCATGGGTGCTGACTGGTTTGACAGAAGCAACCACATGAGGACATGAGAGTATGAAAGGTCTGGCTATATGCAGAAGGAAAAATTGCTTTCCCAGTTGATGTGTGGAGTGGAGATGGAGGACATGTTCCTATAGCCACTGCCGGAGCAGAATCTGACTTGCATGAGGACTATTACTTTCTAGACCACATGTTCAGTATTAATAGTAAGACTTAGAGAGCAGTGAGGTTTAGATAATCTACTCATACTGCTCGTAAATAGCCAGAAATGAGGTTGAAGGTGAGGCATTTGTTGCTTAATTGTTAAGATCACCACATTGGCTTTGATGTTAAACTTATCAAGACAGGTGTAGAGATTTCAGAGCATGAAATATCTTTTGAGCCAACCTCAGACTGAGTGATTAAATTTATTCAAACCTGATGTAGTTGTGATCTCTCTCTGGTTGCTACCTTCCAACTCTGTGGCAGTGTGTAAGAGCACTTAATAAAATGAGAAGAGTCTAGTCTGTCTTCTGGAGTGAAGCTTTCGTTGTATGATGAGTCTTGCTTTGATTTTTCCATTGTGCTGGTGAAATGCTACTTTTTCTCCTAGCACTACCTTCAGATTTACTGGCAAATCAGGTAGAAAGGACACCGCCATGACTGCCAGGGGAAGTGGCTGAACCAGTAATAAGCTGCTAGCAGTGACACAGATTTGTCAGCTCAGTTGGTGTCTGGAATGGTACCTTTCTGTGGCCTGATAATGGTCACATGCCAACACACTTGCAGTTTTCTACTCTAAAACCCAAAACAACAGCAGTGCTCAGAGGTGCTACCTGGCTGCAAGGCAGGGAGCTAGCTGGGAGGGTTCTCATGGGAAGTCTCCATAGGCCGACATCAAAACTGCTCACCTCAGAGTCCTATCATCACTGCAATAATTAGCATGCAAATCATTGATATTTTACACATGTTATACTACTTTGTGGCCACTCTGAGCCTTTCATTAGAGAATCATGGAGAAAATTATTTGGCATGTCTTAGCTGCATGAGTTTCTCAGTGTAGAAAATTAATTTTGAACTAAAAAGACACAACAAACAAAACCAACAAAAAACCCAAACAAAACCCACCCCACTTTTAGAGTTGCCCACAGTCGTTCTACAAGTCAGTGCTACAAGCCTTTTAAAACTGGGGGGAAATTCAGTTTGTGGGATGCACAAGAAGTTACGTTATGGAGAACTGTTTTTGTCCTGATATTTTGGAAAATCTAGGCTTTCCTGTCCTAGGAAACAACACCAGAAGTACCTCTGCAGCTTTAGAAGCCCTCAGAATTCATCCTTGTAAGAACAATTGATTACTTTTGTGCTATCTGCACTGGACTAGTGAAAGAATAAAAAGTACTTAGTCTGAAAAAAGAAGCTTGGCTTCCATGGAGCTTTGTGGCATTAAAATAAGGCAATAGAATAACCTACAGAATTTGCCTTTTCTGAATGTTAAGTGTTACAGATGGTATGCTACAATGCTTTACTTGCCTATCTTATCAGTTGTGTAGAATGCTTTTAGGAAAGGATATGATTAATCTACCTTTTGGAGGCTTTCTCTGTCTAGAAGTAAGATATTTTATTACAAAATTTTCATTTAGAAGAAAGTAACTTTATTACAAGTTTATGTATATATGCATTAGGTTTGTTTAATGGACACACATGATAGTGGATCAAGTTGGCTTTTAATGAAGGAGCCATGTAAATCATAGAATGACTTGGGTTGAAAGGGACCTTAAAGATAACTACTCTCTAAATCCTGGAGTATTTTTAGCATTCTTATTTTAAGGAAAAAAAACTTATGATAATGATTGTGTTATTAGAGAGAAAATCTGTGACCTATATTACACACTCAGTGTCTTTAAATGCAAATACTATTTGTAGAATACTTATGCCTGTTTTACACATCATATAATCTTTCCTTTTTCAAAGGTTTGCTTAATTTTCACTCCGCACTAGAGGATATGCTGACAAGGGAGGTACTGCCTGATTGTTAATCAGCCTTCCATAAAGGAATTACTATGCAGAAAGCTTTAAAAATAAACTATTGTTATTCACTAGCATCAAGCAGTGAGATACACTGAAGCCTTTATAAAAACAAAACCCTGAACAACTGAAAAATCCTCCAGTGCATCCCTAGGTGAGAACATTTGTAATGAAAAGAAGATACATCATGCTGATGTGATGATTTTTTTTTTTTCCCCTTCCCCCAATAAAATTTGTAACTAGACCTAAAGTTTTGTGTGCTGATATAATTGGAATTAGTCCTCAGCAGTCTACTCAGAGCTGTTAGAGACTAGCTTTTTCTGCATCATCAAGCACTGGCACAGCCACAGCAGATCAGTAGGTAGCTTAGGGCCCTTATGCTTTCATTAACTCTTGGAGCAGGTTTTGTGTTTGGAGTGAAGTGTTCTGTCTTCGTTTCTCCTGAAGGGGTATAATTTGTGTGTGTAGCTGGATTGATGTTCTTTTCGCCCTTTATATATAGACTTATTTGTACGCTGCCTTTCAAGCTGCACAGTTTTCTTTTTAATTTGGTGCTGCTTTGAGAACTTGAAAAACACTTCCTTTAAAAAAAAAAGGGAAATTGTGTAAGCAAATTATTTGTTAATTACAGTTTTTCTTCCTATTAGTTAACCATTAAACAAAATTAATCACAAACTTCCACAATCTTCTTTAGTCATGGAGCTACTACATAAATTCAATTTTACAAGACTGAAAAAATACTAATGATACAGAGGAATTAATAAAATGATAGAATATGACAAGTCTGAGATGTCTGTGTTACACAACATAGTTTATCAGAAACTGAACAAGTAGAAGAAAGCTGGAATTTGACTCCAATAATGAGGAATGAGACACACTCTTATTTTTAGAACTTTTCTAACCTTGTGTAATGGTTTGGGAGTTCCCCACCCCCCCACACTTTGTAAAACACCCAAACTAGACACAGCCAGATGGAAGTTAAGAGATGAAGCTCTGTTTACAGCTCGGCACAATATACAAGCAGATATATACACAATATACAGGAATATTTACAGAAATATACGAGTTAAAGGTAATACAGAAACATAACACCCCTCCCAGAAATCAGAGACCCCAGGAGGGGCTCCCAACCACCCTTCCACCTTCTCCCCACTCCTCTACCTTACCCTCAGGGTTTGGCTTGCGTGCAAGATGAGTGTGGAGGATCGGCCAGGGGGGTTAGAAGCAGAGTGGTTAGTTAGATAATTCAGCAGAGAGAAGAAAGCAAGAAGCTAGAGAGACCCAGAGTCTCTGCAAGCCTGAGTGTATTATCTTTGTTTTGTATTCTTAGTCTTAGACATCTCAGCAAGCCTATGACTGAAGTAGACATCACCATTGTTTTCCTTTCACAGCCTATAATATAATTTTCTCTATTATAATATTCTAATTAACCTCAAACCAGCACACCTTGTTACAAATTGGTTTTTTTTTTTCTCTTATGGTATGCCGCTTCACTGAAACTGAACATTTCACAGAAGTGTTCTGGCTATGACAAAGTGTTTTCCTCTCAAAAGAAAAGAAAGAAGAAAATTGAGTCTCCTCCTTGCTCTTGTAGCAAGGAGGCTTTCATTTAAGAGGATATGTAGCCTTTGGGAGTCCTTGCTCCTAAATTACTATTTAAGCTATCCTGCATCTTTTTTTCGTATTTCTGTTGCTATTAAAAATCCAGTTTTACACTGAAAGTGTGAAGAGGTCTGATAAGATGGGGAAGCTTGACTCTGAAGTCTGAAACGAGTCATGCAAGTTAACCTTTGGTCATGTGTGGCATTCATATAGAAATACACAGAGTTTTAGACAGGTCATCAACTTGAAGTTGGTAGGTGACCCTTAAGGGAAGATAACATTATTTGTATAAACAGTTTGAGTGGAGTTCTGAAACTGACACCTGCAAGCTTGATGGAAAACTATAATTTTTCGGTCAAAAATCTTTTCAGAGCTCTTGTTTTACTGTTTGTGTGTTCCTCTTTCTGATGACCAGAATTTCTAACAGTTCATTCTGTCTCTTCCAAAACAGAATTAGACCACAGCTAGCTAAAGAGAAGATCGAAGGATGCCATATCTGTACGTCTGTCACGCCTGGTGAACCTCAGGTGTTCCTGGGAAAAGATAAGGCCTTCACTTTCGATTATGTCTTTAACATCGACTCACAGCAAGAAGAGATCTATATACAGTGTATAGAAAAACTGATTGATGGTTGCTTTGAAGGCTATAATGCCACTGTCTTTGCTTATGGCCAAGTAAGCTTTACAATTTGATGTTAAAGTATCTCTTTTGGTTTCTTGTAACTGATCGTTCTCTTAAATTTTGGAGCACGTGAACCTGGTTTGTTGTGTAGTTGTTTTATTTTGAATGAGAAGTCGTAGGAGACTGGCTAGAAGTTTTTATTGATTCTATGCATAATGGCAATTGAAACACAGAAATGTGTGCATGCAGTAGATCTGAATTAATAGTAATGCTGAAAATAGCATAAGTCCATACGACTCCTGAATTCACCCCAGTGCAGCAATACAAATTAGTTGATAGGCAGAGCTTGTACTGAGATTTTCTGAGCGCCTATCTATCCCTTTACATTTTTAAAAGGTGCTTTTGCAAAAGGGAAACTTAAAAAATGGATCACAGGGAACTTCAGGCCACGTTGTCTGTGGACAAAATGTAAAGATGGGATTCTAAAGTCAGGGAACTTTTCATAGAGAACACAATTTTAGTCTGCAGAGCACACATTTTTACTCCTTGAAGCTGAAATATTTAGCACAGTGTAGAGAATATGTTGTTGTCTTCTGAATATTCCTTTAGGAATGGACTGAACAAAATTTGGCCTTGGGTGTTGAATTTCACCACTGTTAAATGTTATATCTCAAGTTAGATAGAAGAACTCTAGTCCTAATGCAACAAGGCAGTTTCCAGATGCAGTTTAGTATATTATGTTAAGTTGTATGATACTGTCCTTGTCTTAAACTTGACCCTCTAAGTGAAAATAAACACTACCTTGCCTTCTACAGGATTTCACATTTTTATATTATTTTTCTAGCAAAGCTACTGCATGTATTCTTCAATGCTGTCTATAAATTGAAAACAGTGGTGTTATTCTACCAGAGATATTCAGACCTCATAATTAAGGGAATTATTTCATATACTTCAGTGACAAACTGCAAATGCTGCTGCTACCTCCAAAATATACGCTTTAAGTAGCAGTCTCAGGTGAAAATATTAACTGTTCTTTTGACTTCAGAGATGATAGCTCAAGGCTGATGTAAGCAGCTTAGAGGAAGGGTCAAGGTTATGCCTTTTTGCATGTGATCTGTGAATAACTAATAGCTCAACTAGTATTGTTTATCTGTCTTCCAAAATGTCCTGTTACTGTGCATATTAATATTTTTAAAGATGACAGGCTGAGTTAGTCACTCTTCAGCACTAGTGTTCACAAACTGCATTTCTCTAGTGATTTGGCACTACTAACACGTTCTGTTGATTACTCCTTTTTCAATTTAGACAGGTGCTGGCAAAACCTACACCATGGGCACTGGATTTGATGTCAACATAACAGAAGAGGAACAAGGCATTATATCACGTGCTGTTAAGCATCTTTTCAGATGCATTGAAGAAAAAAAACAGTCTGCTATTAAGCAAGGGCTTCCACCTCCAGATTTCAAAGTGAATGCACAGTTCTTAGAGGTAAATATAATTGTGTCTGAAAGTTGTAACTAAATCTGGAGTACCAAAATGTATTTATTGCGTGGAGCAAAGTGAAAAAGCCCTGCTCAAGAAACCATGCTGTGTTATTTTTACTTTCTGGTTAGTGTCTTCAATAAGCCCTTTGTACAAAAACTATTATATGTTAAATTCCTTCAAGGACAGAAACAGTTTATCAAAATCAAAGAGAGATATAGAATTGTGAAGGTGTGAGAGAGAAGATGAGAAAAGGTGTGATGGCAAAGAGAGCAAGTGGAATGAATTTGAGGTGTTTAGAGGAGGAGGCACTCATCTGAATCAGCAAAAGAAAAGCCCAAGGTCAAACCTGAAGACAGCAAGTGCCTGCTACAGAAACCTCTGCCACTTACTCTGCTGGCATTGAGTGACTCTTCCCCAGTCCCACTAAAGAATTTTCTCCCAGATATGCTGATGTAGAAGTTAGTGCTACTTTGGGTGACATAATAGTAAGGTGTGCAGGTGACTTAATTTGCAGTTACTCAGTTCATCATCCTGTGTTTGGTTGTTTCACAGCACCCCTTTTTTTAAGAGCCTTGGTATTTTGATTTTTAGGACTTTAAATCTGTGCACAAAGAAATTAGTCTTTGGAGGAATTCTTTCCCAAACTAATACATTTTCTGCTCTTTTTTTTTTCTCCTCAGCTTTACAATGAAGAAATTCTTGATCTGTTTGACACCACACGTGATCTTGATGCAAAGAATAAAAAATCAAATATTAAAATACATGAAGATTCAGCAGGAGGAATTTACACAGTGGGTGTTACAACCCGAACTGTGAATGGAGAGTCAGAGGTGATAATTGAAACCAAATTACTCTGTGGCATATTAAGTGTACTCTAAAAATGTGGTCTGTATGTTTTGATAGGCAGTTAAAAACAGAGATTATTCTCAGTAACATCTGCATCTTAGACAGTTTAGGTGTAAAATTTAGCTGAATTTCGTGTTTTCTTTTGTTTTTGCAAGCCTTAAATCTGAGTGTTTGGTATTGAGTACATTCCACTTCCACTTAAGACTAGAAATAGACTTTTGCTAATAATACAGTTCAGCTGGGAAAGAAAATATTGGGGTGTGTAAATCTTATATATGTTATTTTTCCTGTGATGGGAAAGCTTTTCATGACTTATGTGAGGTAAAATGGTGTTCACCTATATTGCGAATCTGAATAGAAATGTTGCGTTGCTTCTTTTTTATGCATTTTACCACAGGTGAATTAAAGGAAGATTTTACTACCAGGGACAGTAAAAAGATGGCTACAAAGATTTTAAGTGTTTCTGTACAGAAATTGCAAAAAAAACCAAAAACAAAAACAAAACCACTTGTAGTTTGCTTGTTTAAAAATCTGTGGTACTTTTTGGAGTATAGGAACTGAAATAATAGCAAAGAAAAAAGCNTGTGCTGGGGGCTCCAGAACTGCACATGGTCCCATGTGAAACGAGTGTTATAGGAACACTGTTTATGTAAATGTGAAGCAACCCAATGTACTTCTTGTTCGTTTCCTAGATGATGCAGTGCTTGAAGCTGGGGGCTTTATCTCGAACAACTGCAAGCACTCAGATGAATGTCCAGAGCTCACGATCACATGCCATTTTTACTATACACTTGTGTCAAACCAGAGTCTGCCCTGCTTTTAACACTGTAAGTATCTTTGCTCTTACTAAATTTACTCACATTTGGAAAAATGATTATTGAAGTCTTGTTTTGGCAGCCACTACAATTTGAATTCTGCTTTGTAAAGACGCTAGTCATCGTCATGCTTGATGAATTTGCTAAGCACTATAATAATTTGATTTAATCTGTGCATATGTAACCATCCTGTAGCCAGAGGCAACCATAAACTGCAGCTTTTTACATGAGCCTGCTCATTCTCCTCTAGTGTTTGTTTCAGAATTTCTTTGCAACATACACACTTACAAAAGTTAAGATGTAATTTACCTTTAATTGGGAATGTGTTTTTAAGTGTCTTGGTAGTTGCTGGATTTAATCTTGCAGGCAGCTAACTGAAAATACTTGGATAGTCCAATTAAGTGTTGATATCCAACAAAGAGGAAGTAGAAATGCATTTTGTTCCGAGTCTGTGTATTAAATAAATACATATTTAGAGTACAAATATGTACTTAAATATATGCACTTAACATGAAATCTAAACTCTGTATGTACAAAGCTGTCCTGTAAATGACTTTCAATGTGACTCTTCAGTTGTTAGTTTGTGTTGGTGTTATCTTGTCAAGAGGAGAATTTTGAATAAATCTATCTCACTGGAAAGTGTAGCGGCCTGAGTGGGTCAAAATGTAATTTTTCTAAAGATATGAAAGGTTTTAAATTTGTATTCTAAAAGATCTAGCTAGTATCTTACACATGTCACATTTTTAAGTATGTGGAACAGTGGATTTGTAGTGACTTATTTTTTGGATGGGTTTTTTTTTTTTTTTCTTAACACTACAAATAACCATTTGCAGGCAAAATGAGAGTTGCTTCCTGGTCATTTGTGGTACGTAGACCTGCTTTATACACCTATTAGAAACACTTCAAGCTTTCTACACTGAAACTGTGGATCTAGTGATGTGGGCAGCTGTGTTCTTACTTGGGAGGAACTGGCATTGCACTCGTAGCCCATGTAGCGTCACCATCACTGAGTGAGGTGTCTTGTCTGCTCAGAGGTTTCGTTGAAAACTGCCTATGTATCTGAGAAGTGATCTAACCCATCTGGGAGCCTTCTTACCCACCAGCTGTCAGCACAACAATCCACCTGGGCTGTTGCACTTGCATCCTGCCCCACCAGTTTAGCAACCCACTGAACTCTTGCCTGACTGTGCCAGTTTAACAGAGGCCTATGCTGTTAGAGAAATAAGTGGCTGCCTTATGTCAAACTGTGCTTTGTTTTCCCTTTTTTTGGGAGATGTGAGCAAGATAATTTGTCTGGAACTGAGCATTGCTATTTCCTTAACCTGTGAAGATAGCACTCTTTTCTTTCCCTGTAATGGTTAGGAGAGTAGAGGTTAGACTTGACATTGGCCTCTAAACACTCCTTGAATATAAATTGAAACGAGCTTTTATTGAGTGGCCAGGAGAGATGCAGCTCAAGTTTCTCTAGACAACAGTTTTGAGAGGCCTTTGTTACTAGGGCAACACAATCTCTCCTCGGATGACAGCACTGGCTGTTTCCCCTCAGCATGTGGTTGCCGGTGCCCGATGTAGGCAGGCAGCCAGGGCTGCAGTGCATAGGCGCAGTGCTTCTCATACTGTGTTCACACTGTTCATGCTTCTGGGAAGTTTCTGTGTGTACATTTGACTTACTAAATAAATGACAGTTGAAAGGATGCATTATCATTACTTCGAGGGCAATCTGAGCAGTGTAAACATCAAAATATCAGATATAGTGATTAATATATGTATTTCCTCGTTCCTCCATCAAGAAATTACTATAGCTCATTCTTAACTTAACTGATATTCATCTAGAGCTGGATCTTCAAGAATAGTATGTTAGCACGTGTGATGAAACAGAGTTTTTTGAAAATGAGCAAATAAGGAAGGAGGTGCACATGACAATAATTGCTGATTGAACTTTGCAGTTTGTTTATGGCAAAGATCATACCAAGCTTTATGGGTTCTTCTTTATTTCAGGATAATGCCACTGATAACAGAATAATATCTGAATCTTCAGAGATAAATGAATTTGAAACTCTTACTGCCAAGTTCCACTTTGTTGATCTAGCTGGATCTGAAAGGTTAAAGCGAACAGGAGCTACAGGAGAGAGGGCCAAGGAAGGCATTTCCATCAACTGTGGCCTAGTAAGACTTGTTTTAATAGGCTACTGGTAGCATCTTGCTTTCTGCATCACTTGTTTTCAGTAATCTCTAAAATGGAAATACATTGTGGGTAGAACAAGGACTGTAACATGACACACAACAGTATGTATTGGGTTCTGGTTTGCTAATGTCCTTGACTGATTGCACTAGACCCTAACCAACAAATTCTAGATCTTATAACTGTTTTGAAAGATAGTTAATTCTAACTTTAGTTCTTACTCTAACCTTTAAAAGACCTTTTAGAGTTCCATTCATATTTTTTTTTGCTTTTCGGTTATGTCAGGACCATCTGTTTCATAATTACAACAAAAACCAAAACAAAAGAAAAAAAACCCAAAACCAAACAAAACCCAAAAACCTCAAAAGAAAAAAAAATCAGAGCCCTAAGCAAATAATTTCTAAGTTGATTTTATTTTTTTTTCAATTTATAGTATCACTTCATATTTTTTCTCTTCTGTAAACTGACTCACAGGGTTTTAAATTAACTGTATCGAATATTTTACTTAACACTTAAGTAAAGTCCAAAGTAGAGCTGGTCATTATCAGTAGAGACTGCAGTTCTATGTCTTCATTTCAAGCTACTTGACTATGTGAAGGCTCTGTGCAATTCTTTTAGAGATGCAGAAATACATGTGTATGGTATATGCTAAAACATCTTTTCTCTGGACTAGTATATAGTACCAGCAAGGCATCTGCAGCTAGAACTTTCTTGGTGGTTCTTTTGCCATCACAGCAACAGTCTTATTCTGTAGTTATTCTGGTTATGTTACATGGAGAGAGAATTCAGTTCAATTTTGTCCTTGATAAAAGCACAAAGCCATCAGAAATTTGGGGTTTAGATGACATAGATGTATCCATAAGTCAGTGTGATAACAATAGTATTTTATGTGATCTCAAAACTTTGTTTTTCAGTGAATTCCAGCCCTCAGCTTTGGGAAACAGATTGAAAATGATTTAAACACTTCAAAACAGTCACAGAATGTGGTGCATATAGTTTTTTCAACTGCTGGATGTAGTGAAACCATTTTCAAGGCAAAGACCTGGCTGTACAGGGAGCCATCTAGAGGAATGTTCTTTAATTTGCCATATGGTTGAAGTACATGCAGTTGTACATAATTTTATAGCCATGTATAAGGTTGTTTATAAACATGAATTAGACCCCTTTATTAGTGAAATAGGTTAACCATGAACTAAATAACTGCAAACCTTAAGTGCTTAATCTTCACCAGGCATTCCTTATTTCATATCTGTAGAGGTAGTACTGTTTTTTTTTAAATATATTGCTGCTTCATATTTTATTCTAATTCTAGCATTAAAAAAAAAAAACCATTCATTTTAGAAAACAATGTATCTGCTGCTAGAAGTAAAGGTCAGCTTGAATAATCATTGCAAGAAATGTCACAAAGTATTTCTAACTTTATTTTGTGACTGATGTGAGATATCAATAACACACACACATTGTTCTAAGCACTTAACACTTGCAGATACCAGACTACAAGTCAGCTGATTTGCTGTTGATAGCACAAAAGTTTATAGCTGTGTACTGTAAAATGTAAAAATACTCAGAACTATTTTGCATGTTAACTTTCATGAATATATATATATTTCCCCCCCCCCCCAGTAGTTAGATACCAGTTTATCAGTTCATAGCTGGTTTTAAATTAAAACTGCATAGGAGCTGGTTTTAACTTTGTGTTACATGCAATTTTATAGTTGGCACTTGGCAATGTAATAAGTGCACTCGGAGATAAAAGTAAGAAGGCAACTCATGTACCATACAGAGACTCAAAGCTTACACGGCTACTTCAAGACTCTCTTGGGGGAAACAGGTATGAAATCTAGAATACTTTATGCATTTCTCTCTGAATGAGCATGAATGAATACATAATCTTCAGAAAATAAAATAACCAAAAATCAAACAATTTTAGAAATAGACACTCTTTGTTGGAGGGTAGCTCCAGAGATAAATTGTCGTGATAGAACATGCTAGCAAGGCAGGGAAAAGATTTTTTTTTTTTTTTTTAAAGATAATTTTTGTACTGTGTTTTTCAGTGCCACTGCAGTTTTACTAGACAGGAAGCACTTCAAATTACTTTAAGTTACCATTTCCAGTCCCAAGTTTTTTCCATGAAGGCATCATTAGATTGTAGCTAGAATAAACGTTCAACCTCAGTGTGTTATAGCAGCATATTTTAAAGCTGTGACGAGTTTCTCCTTTGCAGTGTTGCTGCTTTTTAAGACATTTTTTTTAAATGATGCTTAATTTTTCTGATTGTTGAGCAAGGGAACTTGGAGACTGCAAAAGTATGGAAGTGCCTGTGGTAAGTTAAGTTGAATATCTCAGGAAATGGTGCATCTGTCCAGTTAGCTGATGTTGGATTAGAGCCTAATAAAAACTAGTTTATTGCCAGAACTGTGTTTGTGTGAACCTGTTCTGTATACCTACTGCACATATAAGGGAGAGAGGTCTCTGGAAGCTTTGTCTAAGCAAACATAAACAAATGTTATTAAAACAATACAGCCTTTTGTGTTTGTAATATGAATGTGGAAAAAGTGTAGCTGAGTGTGTCCGAGCAAGGTAGTACTCTTATTCCAACTCTGTTTAATCCAGTAGGGCTGACTGCTGTTTTTAGTAGGGTGGGAAGTTTCTGGGCATTTCACAAAGGCATTAAGAATTCTCTTTCACTTCGCCTTATTGTTCTACTCTTCGGAGAGCACTTCAGTAAAACTTTGCAGCACTGCAGTGTGAGGAAAAGAAAAGAACCAGACAGAAGAAATAAAGGCTAGAATTTTCAGAAGTGCTTAAAGAGGAAGAAACTTAATTGTGGAAGTTGGCAGAAATCAAGAGCATAGCTCCTTGTGATGGTTTGGGA
>WBNM01022014.1:0-19920 GCA_013399055.1 Ramphastos sulfuratus | reverse complement strand
ACATCCTGTGAGCCTGTGAGATCTCAAATCTTAATCTATTTAACAGCATCTCAAATCTTAATCTACTTTACAACATCTCAAATCTTAATGTATTTTACAGTATCCCAAATCTTAATCTATCAAACAATATGTCAAACTAAGCCCAGTATTAGTTATAAAGGAATCTTACAAGTTTCTGCTTTTGTAGGTCCACATAGTTAAATAAGTTAGGGTAACAAAGCTGATGAAGGGTTTGGAGAAGTGATCTTGTGAGGAGCAGCTGAGGGGAGCTGGAGTTGTTTAGCCTGGAGAAGAGGAGGCTGAGGAGAGGCCTCATTGCTCTCTACCTGAAAGGAGGTTGGAGTGAGGTGGGGGTTGGGTTCTATCAGGTGATAGAAGGAGAGGAAATAGCCTGAAATTGTGCTGGGTTTAGGTTGGAGATTAGGAATAATTCTTTTGTTGTGAGAGTGGCCAGGGACTGGCACAGGCTGCCCAGGGAGGTGGTGGAGTCCCCATCCCTGGAGGTGTTCAAGAACAGTGTGGACATGGCACTCCGGGACATGGTTTACTGTCCATGGTGGTGTTAGGTTGGTGGTTGAACTGGATGATCTTGGAGGTCGTTTCCAACCAGAGCAATTCTGTGGTGCTGTGATTAATGATGAGGTTTCTAAATATGCCCATTATAAAGAACATCACCAGCTGATGCTGTCAGCACAAGACACACCACATCATGAAATGAGCTCTCTATTTTTTTCCCCTAACACACACAGGTTGCCAGAAAAAAGGACTGTGCAGTGGAGATTGTTGATATGGAACTATTCTGAGATACAAGACACCATCTGAGAAAAGAATTACATTACCCTGGCATGAAGGAGAATTAATTGCACCTTGAATTACTGAAGACAGGTAAGCAGAAAATCTCCTTCCATTTTTGCAGTCCATGATACTGTGTTTGCCAGGGTCTGCTGTTATCTTCCCTTAAACTTTATTCTTGGCTGTTCTTCTGGCCCTTTTCAGATAGTCACATACAGCTGGGTAAGGAAAAAGAAGTGTTTCAAGCAGTGCCTGGAGGGCAGGTTTTTAGGACAGATTTCAAGCTGACTTGTCAATGAGTTACTGGAGGCTTTCTGTTGGGACCAGAAGTAAATTGGTTTTTTTGAGATTCATCTATGGATGAGTCCTTCTCTGCTACCAGGGCAGGCTGAGGGAGCTGGGGGTGTGCAGTGTGGAGAAGAGAAGGCTCCAGGCAGACCTCATAGCAGCCTGTCAGGACCTGAAGGGGGCTACAAGAAGGCTGCAGAGAGACTGTTTGCAAAGGCTGCAGGGACAGGACGAGGGCAATGGCTTCAAAGTAGAGCAGAGCAGATTGAGATTGGATGTGAGGAACAAGTTCTGCACCATGAGGGTGCTGGAACACTGCAACAGGTTGTCCAGGGAGGTGGTTTAGGCCCCATGCCTGGAGATATTGAAGGTGAGGCTGGACAGGGCTGTGGGTAACCTGCTGTAGCTGAGGATGTCTCTGCTGACTGCAGGGGGTTGGACCGGATGAGCTTTGGAGGTCCCTTCCAACCCAAACCACTCTATGATTCATTTTTCCCTGTGCTTAAAGCATATCCTGGATCTGGGTGCCAGATGCATCAGCAATGGAGAAAGCATGGGGAAAATCCTTGTGTGCTCTTTTTCTTCTCTCTGACTTCTGCAGCTTCATAAAGGCAGTGAATGAAGCCAAGGATGGAGCCTGTTGGGCTCTAAGCTAAAGAGAGACAGCTTGTAGCAAACATAGCAGTAGGGGACATTAAGTTGATTATATTCTCTAGGAAGTACTAATTATTAATGTAAGTGTAATAATATATTTATTTATCAGTATATTTATTAATGTAAGCATTATTAATTTAATAATTGTTATAGTAATAAATAATATATTAACCATGTAACATAATAAGTGTGTTTTTATTAATAAATAATACTTAATAAAGTAATACATATCAATATAAGTATTATTTAGTAATACTCACAAAATTCTGTCTGCATTCAAAGTGGAGGAGGAGGAGGCAGTAGGCACAGAGCCTTTTCATAGAGCATCCAAGTCTGTTGACCTGAGGTTGTATTTGAGAGGAATATTGAGAGAAATTTAAATACAGGAGAGAAATGGAAACACAGGAGAGGAATTTAGGCTACTGAAGGTCTTACAGAACAATGGGTCTGCTTCTGTTATTTTCAGTTATTTGTGGTTTTGTGCAGTCATGGTTGTGAAGAGTGAATCCTGATGGCTACCAGCACTGGGATGGGCATTTTAGTTTTCCACTTTTAAGATAATGACATTGATTTTTGAAACCTTTTGGTGGTGAAAAATCAGTTCCTTTCTTTCCTGCTTTCTGGTGTTTTTAATTTTTCCTACACAGGAATTTGCTGTTTAGTGAGAGTTGTTATGAAAAGAGGTTGTGGAGAGGTTGGTGCTGGTCACTTCTCACAGGGCATTAGTGCTAAAACAAGAGGGAATGCCTCAAGCTGCCCCTGGCTAGGTTTGGACTGGACATGAGGAAGAATTTGTTTCCAGCAAGAGTGGTCAGGTTGGAATGTGCTGCCCAGGGAGGTGGTGGAGTCACCAACCCTGGGTGTGTTTAAAGGTGGTTTGGATGAGGTGCTTGGGGCTATGGTTTAGGCTGAGCCTTGCAGAGTAGGGTTCTGGGTTGGACTTGGTGATCCTGAGGCTCCTTTGCAGCCTGAGTGTTCTGTGATTTGTGGTTCTGCAACCATCCATGTCTTTACAGAAGCTTTGCAGATTAAAACCAGACCAGACAAAATCATAAACAATGATATTATAAGAACATCAGGGTTGTTTGTTTTGGGGTTTTTTTCCAATTATCTGCTTTCACCCCATAGAAACGAAACCTGTATCACTCAAGGAAGAGAATTATTTGTCTTCTGAAGAAGAGTTTCTGTTCTTCTTCTGGGGTGGGTTAGAAGGGCTGTGGTCAGTAGGTTGAGAGAGGTTCTCCTTCCCCTCTGCTCTGCCCTGGTGAGGCCACATCTGGAGTACTGGGTCCAGTTCTGGTCCCCTCAGTTCAAGAGGGACATAGAACTGCTTGAGAGAGCCCAGCACAGAACCACAAAGATGCTGATGGAAATGGAAGATCTCTGTTACGAGGAGAGCCTGAGGGAGCTGGAGCTGTGCTGCTGGGAGGAGATTGAGGGGGGACCTCATCAGTGTTTATAAATATGTAAAGGTGATTGGCCAGAGGCTGGAGCCAGGCTCTGCTGGGTGATGCCCAATGCCAGCACAAGGGGCAGTGGTGGAAGCTGAGGCATAGGAAGTTCCATGGAAACAGGAGGAGGAATTTTTTTCCTGTGAGGGTGACAAAAGCCCGGAAGAGGCTGCCCAGGGGGGGTGTGGAGTCTTCTTCTCTGGAGATATTCAAGAGCTGCCTGGATGTGTTCCTGTGTGACCTGCTGTAGGTGCTGCTGCTCTGGCAGGGAGGTTGGACTGGCTGAGCTTTGGAGGTCCCTTCCAGCCCCTGACATTCGGTGACTCTGTGATTCTGTGGTTCTTTTTGGTACTTCAGCATGTCTCAGAGTAGAACCTTGCTATAATCTGTGCTAGCTCTGTTATAATTTTCTGGGCAGTGTTGTCCCTCATCAGTTCAGGAGAGAGGTTTTATGCAAGGTTTTGTTGCTGCAGTGAAAGTGGAGAAGTTTCATAGCTGATGATGACAAGCTCGAGCTGAATGCATTTGCATTGGTTAGTCTTAATTTGGGAGCAAATTGAAGAGAGATAAGATGAGCTAAATGAATTCCTAAATCTAATCAATGCACAAATATGATTGATGTAGGCCTGTCTGATTTGATATTGAGGCTTTCCTCCTCTTCCCCTTGGGAGAAAAGAGTTAAACTTTGTGCTGGAATATTCGTTATATCATTGCCACTTGTCTTGCTGAATTTCTGTCTGCAATCTCTGCATTTCTTTCTCCATCCCTGGATTTTGCTAAGGCCAAGCTGGATGTGGCTCTGGGCAACATGATCTAGTGGTAAATGGCTCTGTCCATGGCAGAAGGGTTGGAACTAGATGATCCTTGAGGTGCCTTTCAACCCTGACTGTGATTCTGTACCACCTACTGAGTGGAATTTTGTTCATTTATTTTCACATGTCTTAGAGCTTCAGGGTTGGAGGATTTTTTTTTTTTTCCCCTATCAGAGCATATCAGGATGTTTTTTTTGGCCAATATGTACAATTCCTCCACTGTCTGAGCATGGAGAGTACCACTGTAATTTTTACCTACCAAAAAAAAAAAAAAAAAAAAAAAGTTGCTTTCTTATACTGCAGAAGGGAATTGTGTGGTCTGCTTGAAATGTGTGTGTTTTGCACTCCTTGAGGAAGCACAAATGGCATGTGTGTGGTGTTGTTATAAATCTAACTCCCCAGGCTGTTGTCTTCTAAATCAGAAATTCTCAGGTTTGTGAGTTTGCATGGCCAGGTTTTGGTTGGGAGTGGCTGTAGGGTTTCCACTTTTAGGACAAGCTGAGAGAGTTGGGCTTGTTCAGTCTAGAGAGGAGAAGGCTCCCAGGAGACCTTCTTGCAGCCTTTCAGTGTCTACAGGAAAGCTGGGGAGGGACTTCTTTAGGGCGTTAGGTAGTGATAGGACTGGGGGGTATGGATCCAAGCTAGAGTAGGGCAGATTGAGATCAGACTTTTAGGAAGAAGTTCTTCAGCATGAGGATGGTGAGAGACTGGCACAGGCTGCCCAGGGAGGTGGTGGAAGCCTTATCCCTAGGAGTTTTTAAGACCAGGCTGGATGTGGCTCTGGGCAAGCTGACCTAGTGTGAGGTGTCCCTGCCCATGACAGAGGGGTTGGAATTGGATGATCCTTGAGGTCCCTTCCAACCCTGACCATGCTGTGACTGTGAAATGGCCTCAAGCACTCTATAGGAGGTTTAGTTTGGAAATGAGGAAAAAAATTTTTTACCAAAAGGGTTGTCAAGCCCTGGAATAGGCTTCCCAGAGAAGCAGTGGAGTCCCCATCCCTGTAGGGGTTTAAAAGCCTTATAGATGTGGTGCAGAGAGACGTTGCTAGTGGTGACCTGGCAGTGCTGGATTAATGCTTACCCTTGGTGATCTTAAAGGGCTTTAGTCTGGAAAGGAGAAGGCTGAGAGAGGATCTTGTCTATGTCTCTAAATGTTGAGGGGTGGGTGTCAAGATGAAGGTGCCAGGCTCTTATTGGTGGTGCCCAACCTGGGACACAGGAGGTTCTACCTCAACACAGGGAGACACTTCTTTGCTGTGAGAGTGCTGGAGCCCTGGAGCAGGCTGCCCAGAGGGGTTGTGGAGTTTCCTTCTCTGGAGACTTTCAAAACTCCCCTGCATGTGTTCCTGTGTGAATGGCCCTGTGTGATCCTGCTTTGGCAAGGGGGGTGGGCTCAGTGGTTTCTGGAGGTCACTTCCAACCCCTATCATTCTGTAATTCTGTGATTCCAACCAAAATGCTTCTGTGATTCTATGAGAAGATGCCAGAAGCTTCCCCTACAACCAACAGAGCCAACTGGCTGCAAGATGTGCCCACCACTGGCCATTACTGATTTTACTGAGGCATCCCTTGATTGTGGCAGCCCCACTGTGCATATACAGAGAAACAAGAGGTTCAGATGCATTACCTGCACTTCAGCAGTAAGGATTTGTAACCCTGACCTCTCATCAAAGCTTTGACAACAAAAGGTAACTTCATCCTTCTCAGCTGCTGGAACTTGCAGAAACAAAAAGCTTAAAACTTGAACAGGAGGGGGACTTATGGCTCATATTGTCTGTGGAATCTCAAAGGCTGGACAGCTAACCTGTTCTGACAGAAAGGAAAACATTTCACAGGACCATGTTAGGGATTGGAAGGGACCTCTACAGGGCTTCCAGTGCAACCCCCCTGCCACAGCAGGAGCAGAGAATCCAGCACAGGTGGCACAGGAACACATCCAGACAGGGCTGGAAAGGCTCCAGACAAGGAGACTCCACAACCTCTCTGGGCAGCCTGTGCCACTGCTCTGGCACCCTTACACCAAACAAGTTCTTGCTCATGCTGAGCTGCAACCTCCTGTGCTGCAGTTTCCATCCCTTGCCCTTGTCCTGTGGCAGGGCACAAGTGAGCAGAGGCTGTCCCTGTGCCTTCCTTCCTGACTCCCAGCCCTCAGCTCCTGATAGACATTGCTCAGCTCCCCTCTCAGCCTTCTCCTCTGCAGACTGAACAGCCCCAGGGCTCTCAGCCTCTCCTCATCAGGCACTGCTGCAGGCTCTGTAGCATCCTTGCAGCCCTGCCTTGGACTCTCTCCAGCAGATCCCTGTCCCTCTGGAACTGGGGAGCCCAGAACTGGATGCAACATTCCAGGTGGGGCCTGAGTAGGGCAGAGTGGATGGGGAGGAGAATCTCCCTGGATCTGCTGGATACACTCCTCCAAATGACACTTGTTATGAACAATCTACAAGCACATCAAAATTTCATACTCATCTTGAGTAATGAATTGGACCTGCTGAACCTGTGTCCTCTCAGACTTTGTCATCTGCATCAGCAAAATTTTCTGGGAGCTGTATCCAAGGAGCAGGATGAACAGATTTTATGCTTGCAGCTTCTGCAGGGTTTAAGCACAAATGTCAGTTGAAAATAATGTCCTAAATCTTCAAAATCCCATAGTCCAACCATAGTGGGGGTTAAAAGGGACCTTAGGAGATCATCTGCCCCAACCCCCCTGTTAAAACAGGGTCACCCACAGCAAGTTATCTGGGATCACAATGTCCTGATGGGTTTGGCATCTTTCCATACATTCAGGGTCTGGAATGGGCTGCCCAGGGAGGTGGTTGAGTCACCAAACCTGGATGTGTTTAAGGGTCCTTTGTATGTGGTGTTTAGGGCTATGGTTTAAGGTGACTCTTGTAGAGTAGGGTTCTAGGTTGGACTTGGTGATCCTGAAGGGGTTTTCCAACCTGCATGTTCCTGTGATCCTGTGAGACTCCAGGGACTGGGCAGCCCTTCAGGCAGCTGTGGAGACCAATGAGGTCTGCCCTTAGCCTCCTCTTGTGCAGGCTGCACACTCCCAGCTCCCTCAGCCTCTCCTCACAGGGCTGTGCTCCAGGCCCCTCACCAGCCTTGCTGCCCTTCTCTGGGCACCTTCCAGCATCTCAACATCTTTCTTGAATTGAGGGGCCCAGAACTGGACACAGCACTCAAGGTGTGGCCTGAGCAGTGCTGAGTACAGGGCAGAATACCCTCCCTTGTCCTGCTGACCACACTGCTCCTGATCCAGGCCAGGATGCCATTGGCTCTGCTGCCCCCCTGGGCACACTGCTGCCTCATCTTCAGCTGCTATCTACCAGCACCCCCAGGTCCCTCTCTGCCTGGCTGCACTCCATACACTCTGTCTCCGCCTGTAGCACTGCTTGGGGTTGTTGTGGCCAAAGTGTAGAACCCTGCACTTAGCCTTGTTCAATCTCATCCCACTGGCCTCTGCCCACCCATCCAGCCTGTCCAGGTCCCTCTGCAGAGCCTCCTACCCTCCAACAGCTCCACACCTGCTCCTAACTTGGTGTCATCTGCAAACTTACTGATGCTGGACTCAATCCCCTGGTCCAGATCATCAATAAAGGGATTGAACAGGACTGGGCCCAGCCCGGGGGAACACCACTAGTGACAGCTGCCAGCTGGATGTGGCACCATTCACCACCACTCCCCTGGTCCAGATCATCAATAAAGAAATTGAACAGGAATATAGAAGCAGAATGATTAGTTGGAAAATGTGCAGGGTCAGACAGAAGAGTTAATAAGGCAACAGCCAGGCAGAGACTGTCTTATCTCTGTGTCCTTACTTTTGTATGTCCAAGCAAAACCTATGAGTGAAATAGCCATCATTGTTGTTTACCATTCACAGCCTGTCATCTAATTTCTCTCATTAAAATATTCCAATTAGCTTCAAACCAGCACAGGACTCTACGCTTGCTCTTGTTGGACTTTTTGAGTTTGTAAAGTAGGTGGTATAAGCCTCAAAAGCCACTGCAATAAAATCATCAAAGAATATTGTGGATATTTAGGCTTTAAAGTACTCCAGAGACACAGCTCTGATTGCTTCTGAGTGTGTTATGCCTTAAAGATGTTTGGAAAGTCTTTGAAATGGTGACCTTGCAATCATCAATCCATACATCCTGACCTTCCTGGAGGAATGTCCTTTCTGCAAAGGGTTTTCTATCTGCCAATGAAATTGACAAGATTGTTTTAGCAACAGCTTCTGTGCTTAGGTGAGAGGTGTTAAAAAACTTCAATATCAGAATATTGCTAATTTTTAACTTATTACACTTAGAAGCTGGAGGAGACTTAATTACCATGAGGCTAATGGGAAGGGGCAAAAAAAAATCAAAGGACAGAGGTCTGAATGTCAAGAGTAAAAAAGATGGAACTAATATATTTAAAAGTCTTTGAAACCCTTTTTGCATTCTAAGGTGCCCTGTGTGACATTCAAGTGGAGCAGGGAATCACAGAATCACTGAGGCTGAAAAAGACCTCTGAGGTCATGAATTCCAGCCTATGACCTAACACCACCACATCAACTAAACCATGCCACCAAGTGCCACATCCAATCTTCTTTTAAACACCTCCAGGGACAGTGACTCCACCACCTCCCTGGGCACTCCATTGCAGTCTCTCATTCCCCTTGCCAGCAGGAAGTGCTTCCTAACATCCAACCTAACCCTCCCCTGGCACAGCTTCAGGCCATGCCCTTTTCTCTTGGCACAAGTTGCCTGGGAGCAGAGCCTGACCCCCACCTGACTGCAGCTTCCCTTCAGGTATCTGTAGAGAGTGCTAAGGTCCCCCCTGAGTCTCCTCTTCTGCAGGCTGCACACCCCCAGCTCCCTCAGCCTCTCCTCAGCAGCCTTCCCCTCCAGCCCCCTCCCCAGTCTCGTTGCTCTCCTCTGGCCCCTCTCCAGCCCCTCAAGATCTCTCTGGCAGTGAGGGCCCAGAGCTGCACACAGTGCTGGAGGTGAGGCCTCTGCCAGCCCAGGGCAGAATGACAGCCCTGCTGCTGCTGTCCACACAGCCTTCCATGCCAGCTGGGCACACTGCTGGCTCATGCCCAGCCGCTGTCACCCAGCACTGCCAGCTCCCTTTCTGCCAGGCTGTCTCCAGCCACTCATCTCCCAGTCTGTATTGCTGCATGGGGTTGTTGTGGCCAAAGTGTAGGACCCTGCCCTTGGTCCTGCTGAATCTCATCCCATTGGCCTTAGCCCATTGACCCAGCCTGGCCAAGTCCCTCTGTAGCATCCTCCTGCCCTCCAGCAGATCGACTCACTCCCAGCTTGGTGTCAGCTGCAAATGTATTGTGAAGAACTGCGTGGAGGTGCTCAGAGTTAGTCCTGGAGGAACTGCCCTACTGGAAACAGGTAAAGGCAGTTTGGCAGAGAATAGAAATGTTTACAGCCAGCAGCTGATGACAGCTGCTGCTTACTGCTGAACCACAGGCAGGTGGAGCTTCTGTCTACCTAGGGGTGACCTCACTGCTTTTGCTTGCAGGATTACGTTCTCTTGAATGTGAACTTTCTTAGATACTCTTTCAAGTGCTTGATCCAATCAAGCAGAAATGTTGCTGAAGTGTAATATTTTACCCTGGGGCATAAGATGTGATATCACAAAGCATGAGTTTTATGAGGAGCAGCTGAGGGAGCTGGGATTGTTTAGTATGGAGAAAAGAATGACCAAGAGAAACCTTCTGGCTCTCTACAGCTTCCTGAAAGGAGTTTGGAATGAGATGAGTGTTGGTCTCTTCTCTCTAGTAACAACTGATAGGGTAGGAAGACAGCCCCTAGTTCTGCTAGGGGAGGTTTAAGTTGGAGATTAAGAACAATTTCTTCATAGAAAGTGTTGTCAAGCCCTGGATCAGGATGCTCAGGGCAGAAGTGGGGACATCTCAAAGCCATCTAGATGTGGTACTGAAGGGAGGTGGTTTAGTGGTGGATTTGGTGGTGCTGGGTTAATGGCTGGACTCTGCCCTTAGAGATCTTTTCCAAAGTAAATAATTCTGTGATTCTATCTGTGCATGGCTTGGACACTTCCCTATGGGTGCTCTCCCTTTTCAGAGGTGTCATTTGCCAGTGGACCTGTGTTTCTCAACATGGCTGGAGGAGGGTAAATTTAGACTAGATATTAGGAAGAAAATCTTTACAGTGAGGGTGAAGAGACTCTGGAACAGGATGCCCAGAGAGTTGTGGATGCTCCATCACTCTAAGTGTTTAAGGCCAGGTTGGATGAGGCCTTGAGCAACATGGGCTAGTGGGAGCTGTCCCTGTCCATGGCAGGAGTTTGGATCTAAATGATCTTCAAAGTCCCTTCCAACCTAAACTCTTCTGTGAACCTCCATTTTGAAAATCTCTAGAGATTTTGACCTGTATTTGAATTCTCATGAAACCTGAAAGCAGAGGGATTCTGCTGGTGTTCTAGGAGGCCTTCATACCACTTTTGAATTTCAAGTATGGCTATAAGTATTGTGCCTGGAAGTTGAGAGCAATGCCTCTCCGTGTGTAAAAATACTTTGGGTCAAAGAGCGTTTTATAAATACTAAAATGCATTCATTTGGAAGAAAATCATCAGAATGACATTTGAAAGCATCACTAATTTGTTTGTTTGTTTGTTTTTAACCCATCTTGTTTGCTTTATATGTCTGATTCTATTTTTAATGTGTGCTCAAAGAGGAAATTTTCCCAAGTGAAAATTCAAGCAGTTCCCAGGTGAGAAAGGTGAGAACCTTTTGATTCATTGTTGTGGACAATTTGTCACAGTAGGTCAAATTAGGCCTAAACATGTCCTGGCTTGCCCAGACATATTTTCTGCTCTCCCTCCTTCTGCTGATGAGGGAAGCACCACAGGTAAGGAGGACAAAAGGCCTGGTGCCTTCCAGTCTCCTCCATGTCCCTTCCAAACTTGTTTACAGGGTACCCACAGGTGTTTATGCACTTGTTTGTGTTCTGCTATAAAAAGGGAAAAGTAAGCTTTACCTAATATGGTTAAGTTTGGCTAACTGCCATTCTGATTTGCCCATCTCTGGCCAAAGACCCATTAGACTCAGGATGTATGGATAAAAGGAGATGAGTAGGTAAGGACAATGTGCTGCTGCCATTGCTTTTGCCTTATTGTGCCTCACTGCTGTTGCATCCTGCCATGCTCTGCAGCATTATGTCTGCTGAGCTGTAAACTAGCTCTGTTACATAATAACAAGCCCTGATACTTCGAGTTTGTCTACCTGGAAAGTTACCTTGAATCTACCAGGAATAGGCCTTAGGTGCCTTCACATGATAGACTTGTTTAGTCAGTGTGACATCCTGCCAGGCTTCTGCCTGCACCCCTGCAAGCCTCCATGCCAAGTCTGGAGCCAAGAGGAACCAAGATCAGGTCAGGGACCATCTGCCTCTCCCCTAGCACCTTGTCAACAGCCTGGGAAGATCTAGAAGACACCAATGGAATTCCCTGCAAGTGGGTACTGTCTGGGAACTGGCAGCCCATGGCTTGGACAGGGGCACTCTGTGCTGGGTTAAGAACTGGCTGGATGGCCAGGCCCAGAGAGCGGTGGTGAATGGTGCCACATCCAGCTGGGGGCTGGTCACTAGTGGTGTGCCCCAGGGATCAGTGCTGGACACAGTCTTGTTTAATATCTTCATTGATATTATTGATACTCCCCCTCTGGATGAGGGGATTGAGTCCACCGTTACCAAGATTGCAGATGACACCAGATTGGGAGCAAGTGTGGATCTGTTAGAGGGCAGGAGGGCTCTGCAGAGGGACCTGGACAGGCTGCACAGATGGGCACAGCCCAACACCAGGAGTTTTAACAAATCNTCCCCATCCCTGGAGGTGTTTAAGAGGAGGCTGCATGAGGCACTTGGTGCCATGGGTTAGTTAATTAGAAGGGTTAGCTGATGAGTTGGACTCGATGATCCTAGAGGTCTTTTCCAGGCTGGTCCATTCTGTGATTCTGTATTTAGCCCGCGAGTCCGCAAAATAGCTTCTGTGAGTAAATACTCAAAAGCCTCTTTAGCAAAACTCTGTAAGCAGTGTAATTGAGCACAAGATCCTCTTTCCAGTTCTAATGGTTTAATGTTTGTTACTGTTGTTAATGCTAGTTACTTCTTAAATGTTCTAGATTCTGTTTCCATCTGTGTAGTGTTTGCATGACCGTGCAGGGAAGCAGTTATTGTTAAAAATTACTGGGTGGGTGGTGAGAGTCCTGAATATCAAAATTAATGAACAATATTAATTTTGAAAAAAGTCCTGTTTTGCATCATTAATACCTTCCATCACACTCATTTCCTGCAGTATCTTTGTAGATGTTTATCACAGATCTGCAAATTTAACAGAAGCTATGTCTTTGCTGAGGCACAAGAAGGTTATGGACATCTCTACTGCTGCTTCAAGAGTGGAGAATATTGCTTTGTGAACACCTTTGTGACTCTAATAACTCTTTTAGCCTTTGCTGCTGCCATCATGGGACAGAAGGTGATGAAATACAGAATATGAGGCTTGGCTGTGACTTATGGGGCAGAAGCATGACTGTGAGCATGAATTAATGAACAAACAGCAGGGGAGGAGTGAAGATCACAGAATTGTGGAATTTGGGTTGGATTGGAAGGGACTTTAAAGTTCAACCCCCCTGCCATGGGCACAGACACCTTCCACTAGACCAGTTTGCTTAAGGCCATGTCCAACCTGGCTTTGAACACTTCCCAGGGAGGGGGCGTCCACAGCCTCCCTGGGCAACCTGTTCTAGTGGCTCACCACCCTCACTGGAAAGAATTTCTTCCTAATCTCCAGTCTAAATCTACCCCTAAAGATTTTTAGTTTAAAATCTGCCCTCAAAGGCTCTTGGTTTAAAATCTACCCTCAAAGCCTCTTGGTTTAAAATCTACTCTCAGAGGTTCTTGTTCTAAATCTACCCTCAAAGGCTCTTGGTTTACTGCATTATCATAGGGGCAGCACACAAGGTGGTGTGTAATCAAATGATGAGTTGTAAGGCTAGAAAGGTCTTTAAAATATTATCCTTCACTGTCTTAATGCACATCTCTGGCTTAGTATGTGTGGTTTAATGAGAAATAAACACTTAAATTGCTGACACCAGCAAATCTCTGCATTTTTTATAAGTCAGTGTGTGCTTTACAGTTAATTAGTGTTACAACTCTGTAATGAATTGAAAAGCAAAAAAAAAGGAAAAAAAAAGAAAAAAACCCAAAAGCATCTTAGGAATTAGTACAGAAATACATGGTACATGAAGTATGTGAAGAATTGCTGGAGCTGGATGGGAGAACCCCCTGAGCAAGGCTGACATATGGCCGCTGATACCCTGTAGAGAAATGTACAGTGCAAGGAAGTCAGAGTAATCCTTCTTAGAAAATAAAGGTCACAAGTGACAGCAAATGCCAAGAAATCATCAGGGATTTTTTTCTAACGAGCCCATTGGGTCAGTCAGACCCCAGTGGGCTACTGTACTTCGCTAGCTGCAAGAAAGGAGTCTGTTTGGATCAGAGAATAGAAAGGTTTGTGAGTGAATCAGAGAATCATAGGATGGTGGGGGTTGGAAGGGACCCCTGGAGATCATCAAGTCCAACCCTGCTTGCCAAAGCAGGATCACACAGGAGGTCACACAGGAACACATCCAGATGGGGCTTCTATGTCTCCAGAGAAGGAGACTCCATGGCCTCTCTGGACAGCCTGCTCCAGGGCTCCATCATCCTCATAGGAAAGAAGTTTTTCCTTGTGTTGAGGTGGAACTTCCTGGTTTCCAGTTTGTATCCATTGCCCCTTATCCTATCAGAAGGCACCACTGAAAATAGCCTGGCCCCTTCCTTGTCCCCCACTCTTTATTCATATTGTCAAATATCTGAAGAGATATCTGAGATCTTCTCTCAGTCTTCCCCAGACCAACCAGCCCCGGGTCTCTCAGCCTTTCCTCATCAGGCAGATGTGCTGGTCCTTTAATCATCCTCATCACTTCTCTTGGACACTCTGTACTAGACCCCTGTCCCTCTTGAAATGGGGAGCCCAGAACTGGACACAATACTCCAGATGTGGTGTCCCTAGGGCAGAGTAGAGGCAGAGAACCTCCCATGACCTGCTGGCCACACTCTTCTTAACACACCCCAACAGACCGTTTCCCTTCCCGGCCACAAGAACACATTGCAGGCTCATGGTAATCTTATCCACCAGCTCCTTCTGGGCGTAGCTGTTTCCCAGCAAGCTAGCCCCTAACCTGTACTGGTGCCTGGAGGTGCTGCTCCCTACATTCAGTGCTCTGTGCATTTTTATCTTGAGCCCTGAGGACAGTATCTCCCCTCTCTTTTCATGGTTTTGGCATTCAGAGATGTCCTTCAACATTTCTCTAGATCAGTAGGCTCTTGCTTTTTGGCTGCTGTGTTGTGTTCTGGATCCTCAGCTTCATCATTCACTTCATCTCTGTTTGTAAGAACTTAGCACAATGCAACTCTCATCAGCACCTGCACTGAGGGAACAACTTGTCACCATGACTGTCATCAGCATTAGCAGCAGTATTCTCATTCAGTTTTGCTAATGGTGGGTTTTGAATTTTTGCTCTTTTATATAAGCTGTGCAGCCTGCTTTGGTCTGAGAGAATTGATTACTCCATAGCAGATAAAGCTTAGCAATACTTTCCTTTCAAAGTGGAACAGACTCATTCTGCATGGGGCAGCAATGTGCCCTTGTGGCCAGGAGAGCCAATGGCAGCCTGGGATGCATCAGGGCAAGTGTGGCCAGCAGGGCTAGGGAGGTTCTTCTTCCCCTCTGCTCTGCCCTGCCGAGACCACACCTGGAATAATGTGTACAGTGGGGACTTGAGCATCTCCCCTGTGGAGAGAGACTGAGAGCCCTGGGGCTGTAGTCTGGAGAAGAGAAGGCTGAGAGGGGATCTGAGCAATGTCTATCAATAGCTGAGGGCTGGGTGGCAAGTGGAGGGGGCCAAGCTCTTTTGGGTGCTGCACAGCAACAAGCCAAGGAGCAATGGATACAAAGTGGAACAGAGAAGGTTTCAGCTCAGCATGAGGAGAAACTTCTTTAGAGTGAGGGTACCAGAGCCCTGGAGCAGGCTGCCCAGAGAGGTTGTGGAGTCTGAAGAGATTGAAAACCCACCTGGACATTCTTATGCTGGGCAAGCTGCTGTGGGTGACCCTGCTTTTAGCAGGAAGGTTGGCCTGGGTGATCTCCAGAAGTCCCTGCTACAAATGATGCTAAATTAATAATTGATATAAATTTTGATATCCAGGTAGAGATTGTTAATAACTATGAAAATTGTTTATTAACATTAAATCTGGCCAGAAAACTTATTTACAAGGTTCAAATTGCACAGTTTGGAAATTTATACACACAGGAAACAGGCCAAACTGGAACACTGTAAGAGGTAACCAGCAAATGCAGACATTATACTGGAAGAGAAGGTTCTTTGCATCACTATACTTCTGGCAGTTCATTATCCTGCTTAGCCACTGGATGGACACAGGAAGCTCCTTTCTGCTTATGGCAGGAGGCAATTAGTGATTACAAGAGGCTTGAAGTATTTGCTCACAAAATTTGCTCAGACAGTACCCAAAGCATGTGGAGGGGTTGTTGTCAGTGTCTCAAAGCCATTAGAGGCTTTGGAGTTTTCCCAGGCTCTTTTCTCAGGCAGCTGGAGTCTGGCACAGTCTCTGACCTGGTTCCTTTTGGCTCCCCATTCAGCAAAAGCCTTGCAAAGGGGCAGGCAGGATGCAATGCCAGGGGCAGGCAGGATGCAATACCATGTGCAGGCTTGGCACAATGTCACCCTGGCCATGCAGGCTGAGTGCCTGCAGGCATTTAGAGCCTGTTCCTGGTAAACTTGAGGCAGTGGAGTTCCCAGGCAGTTCAAGATGCAAAGAGGCAGCAGAGTACACCTTGCTACCTGCTCATCCCTTCTTATCAATATAGCCCGAGAATAATGGACATAGATTAGTCAATCAATTAGGTGAAGCCAGGGCTTTTATTTTCCTTTCCCACAGTTACTTCCCCCAGCACAGAAGGAAGGGGAGCAGGGGAACATGTCTGGGCTGTTATGAATATTCAAATTCAATATGTGGAAATAGGAAAATATCCAACTTCATTAACACAAATTCCCACACCAAACAAACCAACACACACCCCAAAGCAGTGAACTATTTGCAATTTACCAGAAGTTCTAATACCCAGTTGGGAATCATTTACACAAAAGGTACAATAGGAGGTTTTGGAGAGCAATTTAGGGAAGGGACAAAGAAAAACAAATACTCATATCCTATACATGACTCAGACTGGAGGGTGAGGAGCAGCAGCTGGTGCTGCCAGTCACAAGATGGATTCCCCTCACCCTTGAACAGGGCCATTGGCGGGAAAAACGGAGACTCCAATTAATTTAATAGCCAAGATTACTCACTGATCAGCCTGAGACACTGTGGTGAGGTAATAATCTGTAGGGAAATACTCTGTATTAGCTGGATATGTGAGCAAATCCAAGCTAACTAACTAAGTTTGCTAACTGCAAAATTCTAAGCTGAATTTCCTCAAGCCTGCTTGGTATGTTTATCCAACGGCCAAGGACGCAGGCTGTGGCAGCTGCAGAAGAGCTACAATAACAACCTGGAATTAAGGCATAACAATGGCCACTGGCAGGAAGATTGAAGGCAAACAGGAGGCATTCTAACAGACAGCAATGCATCCAACTCTTCGGCTTCTCACAGCGCCTTAGTGAATTAGACCAATCACAGCATTCCACCAGAGTTTGTGTCTGGGCGATTTGAGCCAGCTGGTTGGGTCAAGACCTTGTCCCTTAAATGATTTGTCCAATTGCTTTTGTAATGGGCTGGCTTGAACAGTCTGTTAGAAGGGTATAAAAATGCACGTTCATATTTCAATAAAAGGGAGACAGTAGCATGGCATTGCCTGGATCATGCTGGTCTGTGTGTGGCTCTGTCCGCATCTCTCGTCTGTTGGCTTAGTTCCAGACCCCTCTGTACCAGACCAGTACCAGGCCATGCCCTGCTTCAATAATCAAAGAAATTATAATCCCAAATTGTGTTCTCAGTGTAGCCACAAGGCAAAGAGGGCAGCAGGATCTGAGTGTGCTGCCAAAACTGAAAGCAGAAGGAGGGAGCCTGTGTCCTCAGGTAGCAAGTCTGCAACACACAACCAGCAGCAGGCAGAGGAGCAGAGCCAAAAGCAAGTGAAGTCAGGCCCTCCCAGAGCAGACCCCCTTCAGTCACCCCTCCAGGCAAAACAGACCACTGGCAGGAGAGAAATTTGAAACCCAGCCTATCAAACAGGGCATCAGCATTGCAAACAAGTCTGGGCCTGTTTTGCCCCCACAGGACATGGGCAAGCAAGAGTCCTTGGACTCAGTGGCTCCAGGTTCTTTGTCCTCTTTCCAGTAGTTGCTTCTCCTGATAGCAGAAGGTGAGGAGAGCAGAAAAACATGTCTGGGCAAGCCAGGACATGTATAAGCCTATTTTGGCCTGCTCAGGCCTACCACGACAGTCCCTTCCAACCCTCCTCACCCTGCTGGAATACTGTGAAGTTGTTTATATGGTGTGCTGATACTCCAGCAGAACTCAGCCATCCATTCAGAACAGGTTGTGTGATGAATTTCAGCAACGTGGGAATCAAGACCCATGAAAATTGTGAGGCTTTAGGAGACAGATAGCAGCAGCAAGTGGAACAGCAACGTAGCCAATCGTTGCATTCGATTCAGGGAGTTCTGCAGATCTGTAAAAAGGTTAAACTTTATAGAAATATTTTGTTATGTGAGAATCACAGAATCTCAGAATGTTAGGGGTTGAAAGGGACCTCTGAAGATCATCAAGACCAACCCCTCCCTTACCAAAGCAGGATCACCTATGATAGGTCACACAGGAACAAATCCAGATAGGGCTTCAAAGTCTCCAGAGGAGACTCCACAACCTCTCTGGGCAGCCTGCTCCAGGGCTCCAGCACCCTCACACAAAGGTTTTCATGTTGAGGGGAACTTCCTTTCGTTCCAGTTTGTATCCATTGCCTCTTATCCTGTCACAGGACACCATTGAAGAGAGCCTGGCCCCTTCTGCTTGACACCCACTCTTTAGATGGAACCTTCTGGCTTCCACTTTGTGCCTGTTGGCCCTTGTCCCATTGCACAGCAACACTGGAAAGAGTGACCCCATCCTCTTGCTCCCCACCCTGGAGCTCTTGCTGAGCATTGATCAGATCCTCTCTCCAGGCTCAACAGCCCCAGGTTGCCCAAGAAGGTTGTGGATGCCTCCTCCCAGGAGGTGTTCAAGATCAAGTTTGATGAAGCCTTGAGCAACCCGATCAGGTGTGAGGTGTCCCTGCCTGTGGCAGGGGTTTTCAACTTGCTTTAGAGAAGCATTAGAGAAAGGGGAGCAATTAGGGTTTTTCCATGCAGAATCTACTAGTTTTAAAATATTATAGAGTTGTAGAAACATGAAATCACAGCACTGTAGGGGTTGGAAGGGAACTCCAAACCCCTCTGCCAGAGCAGGATCACTTCACAGGAGGGTAGGAGTCGGAAAGGACCCAAAGAGATCATCGAGTCACTTAAGGCAGGTCAAGCAGTAACACATCCAGACAGGTCTTGGAATCTCTAGAGTCTACAACAACCTCTGTGGGCAGCCTCCTGCAGGACTCCAGCACCCTCACACCAAAGACATTTTTCCTCATGTTCAGGTGGAACCTCCTGGGTTCCAGTTTGTATCCATTGCCCCTCATCCTATCATGGAATACCACTGAAAAGAGCCTGGCCCCTTCTTGACACCCACCCTTCAGATATTTAGAAACATTAATAAGACCTCCTCTCAGGCTGCTCCTCTCCAGGCTCAACAGCCCCAGGGCTCTCAGCCTTTCCTCATCAGACAGGCAACGGGCACTTGCAGCACAGAAGGCCAGTGGCAGCCTGGACTTCATGAAAAATGTGGCCACCAGGCCAAGAGAGGTGATTCTGCCACTCTACTCTGCCCTGCTGAGACCTTACCTGGAGTACTGTGTCCAGCTCTGGAGCCCAAACACAGGACCTGCTGGAGTGAGTCCAGAGGAGGCCACAAAGATGATCAGAGGGCTGGAGAACCTTTCCTACAAAGACAGCAGAATCAGTTGGGGCTGTTCAGCCTGGAGAAGAGAAGGCTCTGCGGAGACCTTAGGGCTGCATTTCAGTATCTGAAGGGGACCTACAGGAAGGCAGGGGAGGGACTGTTTAGAAAGGCCTGTGGTGATGGGACAAGAAGCAATGAAGCTAGAGTGGGGCAGGTTTAGGTTGAACATGAGGAGGAAGTTCTGCCCAATGAGAGTGATGAAATACTGCAACAGGTTTTCCAAGGATGTGTTTGAGGCCCCATCCTTGGAGACATTCAAGGTCAAACTTGATGGATCAATTTGGAAATGTCCCTGCTGACTACAGAGGGGTATGACAACATGACTTTTGAGGGTCCCTTCCATCCTGATCCGTTCTGTGATTATTCTTAGTCTGGTTCCTTCTATTCCTTGGCAAGTGAGAGTCAGCTTGGTAGCATTAGATGAGCCTACAATTCTTTAGCAGTTGCTTGGACAGGAGATGCTCAGATGCTTGTAGCCTTGCAGATTTGGGCTGTAAGAAGTTTAGTTCCATCAATCAGGCTTGTAAAAATAAATAGGGAAGCTAAAACCAGAGTGTTTACTCTAGTGCTTGCTCTGGCACCTTGCCAGGATGCCTGGGAAGATCCCTCCTGTGACTGTGTGAGGCTGTAGATGCAGTCAAGCACCTGCTTTGTAGAGTTAAACAATAAAGGAAACCAAATAGCAAGGGGGAGGGAGAGAGGAAGAAGGGAAGATCATTTAGCATTGGGTTTGTCACTCACACCACTGTATGCATTCTCATTTCAACAATTAGTGATACAAAACTTGGGGGGGGGG
>WBNM01022012.1:0-13672 GCA_013399055.1 Ramphastos sulfuratus | reverse complement strand
GTGGTTGGAGCCCTTGCTGTTGAAGACTGAGGCAAAGAAGTCATTGAGCACCTCAACCTTGTCCATATCCTCTGTCAGCAGCTCTCCATTTTTCTTCTGGAAGAGTCCCACATTCTCCCTAGTCCTCCTTTTCTCACTGATATACCTGAAGAAATTCTTCTTGTTCCCTTTAATGTCCCTGGCCAGAATCAATTCCAGCCTTGCCTTAGCTTTCCTGACTTGAGCTCTGGCTGCATGAACAGTATCTTTGTACTCATCTCTTCTCTAGACACACTCTAGCACCTGCACATTTATGGTCAGGCAGTAAATGCTGAGGTGGAATACGAAACTTTGGTCAAGTCTGAAGCAGGCAGACAGTATTGGATGCAGAGCTGCAGCTAATTAAGCTGAAAGTCAGTTTGATTAAGGTTGTCTGCACTCAATAAACTTATCTTTTTATCTCTTCCCCAGCCCTGTTCTCCAGACCCTTTCCCAGCTTTATTGCCTCTTCTCTGGACCTGCTGTAGCATCTCAGTGTCCCTCTTGAAGTGAGGGGCCCAAAACTGAGCTCAGTATAGCTTTCCTTATTTGAAGAATGCCTGTGTAATGCATAAGAGATGCACCTACAAACTTTAAAAATTACATAGATTATTTTAATTCAGATTCTGCTGGCAATCTGCTGCAGTCTCTGCAAGAGACTTAATCTCCCTCATTCACTTTATTGTTTAGTAACTTGGAATCAGAAACAGTCATTTATATGTCATAGACTCATAGAATGGTGTGGATGGGAAAGGACCTTTAAAGGCGATCTAGTCCAGCCCCTTTGCAGCTGACTTGGACATCCTCAATCTCCTTATGGGACGTGTCAGTGTGTTCTTTGCTATGATTCACTTATTTCTGTTGGAGATGCTTTCCACTGGTTCACTGAACATTTTCCTTTCAGTATTTGCACCTTTTCATCATACTGCAGTAATCACAGAGTTGTTTTGGTTGGAAGAGACTTTTAAGATCATCGAGTCCAACAATTAACCCAGCATTTTCAGGTCACCTCCAAACCATGTCCCTCAGCACCACATCTTCACAGCTTCAAAAGCCTTAGTCTAACTTTTTCCCTTTCCTCTTACTAGACATTTAAGGAGTTGTCCATCAGAAGACTCTCCCAAGCTGCAGTAATACAGACATGGAAAGATTTCTTAGACTTAGTCTATTTTTTTTGCTGCTGCCTCCTGCTAGACATTTAAGGAGTTGTCCATCAAAGGACTCTCCCAAGTCACCTTTTTAATCCCTGGGCAAACAGGAGAAGTGAATAAGTGTATGCAAGCCTTGGATTATTTTGAAGAATAAAAACAACTTTTTTTTTTTCCTTCAAAAAACCAAAAACAATTATTTTTTTCCTTTTCTATTTGCTCTGAAATTTAAAAACAAAACAGAAAGGGAAGTACCAAATTTGTTTGTTCTTGTGAATCAGCTAATCCCATGAGCTGCACAGCACAGTGGCTTAGAACAGAACAGAAAAGGTAGTGAGAAAGGAAGAGAAAAATCTGAGAATGATGAAATTCCATTTCTCTTCCTCTGCCATCTGTGGCATGTCTTTTCTTGGCCAGCAGTTCACAGATCCCAAGTCATTACTGGGTTGAGCACTTGGCTGAAAGGGCCATGCTGGGTGGCTGCTCCTGCTGCTTTAATCAAAGAGAGGCCAAGAAGCAAGCAGCCCAGCACACCCTAAAGTGCTGCTGCACTGTTTACCTTCAGTCCTGCTAGCAAAGTCAATCAGCCTGTGCAATGCAGCAGCTTTACAAGAGGGGGATGGAAGAAAATCTGTACTGCCTTCTAGCCGCTGAGCTTCAAGGCATGGTGAGAGCGACAAGAGGCCATTCTCTCTGCCACTAAAACAATTCTGTGCCAGCAGACTGGAGAAAGGGACTGCCTGCTCACAGTGGGAGACGGCATTACTTGTGCAAAGCAGGCGGAATCTAACACATGTGCCCTTTGTTGTCCCTTCTTTACTTCCCTCCTTTCTTACTCTGAGTTTGAAGCGGCTCCATTGCCACTCAAACCTGCAGCTACTGAAGTCAGAAGGATCTGTCTTAAAAACTTCTTCTTTTCCATCAGTTTTGCTTTCTCAGACATGCTCACATTTTTCAGGCTGTGTGCGCGATGTCAGAAGCCTTCCTCTAATACACTGACTACAAAACCAGGAGGTTTTTCCCAAGCTTATACCATCATACCGTGGTAGAGTCCTAGATTTCCCAGCAAGAGTGGTCAGGCACTGCAATGTGCTGCCCAGGGAGGTGGTGGAGTCACCAACTCTGGGTGTGTTTAAAGGTGGTCTGGATGTGGTGCTTGGGGCTATGGTTTAGGGTGAACATTGTAGAGCAGGGTTCTAGGTTGGACTTGATGGTTTAGAGGGGCTTTTCCAGCCTGAGTGTTTCTGCAATTGTGTGATTTGTTTTGACTGGAAAAGGCCTTTAAAATCCTCCAGTCCAATCATCAATCCAACACCAACATGGCTACTAAACCATGTGTCACAGTGCCATGGCCACACTTCCTTGAACACCTCCAGGGATGGGGACTCCACCACCTCCCTGGGCAGCACATTCCAATCCCTGACCACTCTTGCAGCAAAGAAATTGTTCCTCATCTCCAACCTAACCCTCCCCTGGCACAACTTCAAGCCCTTTCTTCTCATTCTATCACCTGATACTAAGAGAAGAGACCAACCCCCACCCACCTCAGTGCAACCTCCTTTCTGGGAGATATAGAGAGCAGTGAGGTCTCTCCTCAGCCTCCTTCCACAGTTCCCTCAGCTGCTGCTAACCAGCCTTGTTCTCCAGACCTTCTTCACCAGATTTGCTGCCTTTAGACACAGCTTTGGCTGTGCAAACCTGCCCTCAACTTCAGGAAGTGCCCTCAGTGAGCAGACACTGAGCTGGGAAGTCAAATCCCTGAGCAGGAATAGTTCTGTTCTAGTGCTAAACCAAACTACTATCAGCTCTATTCAAAGAGTGGAGAGAAACTGCTGAAGCAAAGAAACCTGAAGAGTGCAATGATGCTACCAGAACTTCACTTCAATCTGCAATTGCTGAACCAGACTTCCTGAAGAATCTCTTGGCATCTCTGTCCTGTTTATAGGATGGTAGGAATCCATGGACATTATGAAAGGGCTCATATTCAATTCTAAGTTCCAAGATCTGAGTTCTCTGCCACGGAAGAAACACTTTCAGCTTTTCTTTGCTGCTTTTTGCAGGGAATACTAAATGGAATTAATACAGAATTAATAACATTTTTATCTCCCGATGTGTCTAATTTAGCTGGAGGTCAGCAGATGACTCTTTTATTACTATTATTCATCTGGAATTTCCAGACACATCCTTTCCTTCTGCTCTGAATTTTTTGAAAGGAAAAGAGAAAATAAAATACAGCTTCTGAGTCCAAACTGCAGCCAGCTCTCCTGAAAGCACACTGTGAGCTCAATGCATGGCACATTCTAGTAGAAGAACTAATCGCAGGAATATGCAAAGACAAAGGAGCTGAAAATCCAGTTCTTGCTGTCCTCATGGAAGTGTTAGAGATGAGCCCAGAATGAAGATTCAGCCCCTCTGTAGTCATCAGAAAATGATCAGAGTACTGGAACCTCTTTGATGTGTTTCATTTCTAAAGTGACAATAGTGCTTGAGACACTGGTGTGACATGTTTAGATAAAGGTTAATTTAGTGGAGCAGAGTAATTTATTTTAAAGAGATCCAAAAGCTTCCTGCTAAGTGGCTCTGCTGTAAGTAAAATAGAAGTCAACGTTCCTTCAGAAATCAGAGCACACTTCTAGGCTCTGGAGAACAGGTGTCACTATAAGTGCCTGAGAGAACTAGAGAAAAGGAGGCTGAGGAGAGATCTCACTGTCTACAGCTCTCTGATAGGCAGCTGGACTGAGATCGATATTGGTCTCTTCTCCATAGTAACAGATTCACAGATTCAGACACCTATTTTTATGCATGATACTTCTGACGGCCAAATGACTTGGCAGAGGCTATAACCAGCAGAGGTTATTCTGCCCCCTCTGAGATTATTTTGGTTATCATAGAAACAAAGAATGTCTTGGTTTAGAAGAGACTCTCAAAGAGCATCTTGTCCAACCCCCCTGCAGTGAGCAGGGACACCTCCAACTAGATGAGGTCACAAGTGATAGGACAAGAGGAAGCAGCTTTGGGTGTCTCAGGTGAGGTTTAGGTTGGATATTAGAAGAAACTTCTTCCCTGAAAGTGTTGTCGATCTCTGGAACAGGCTTGGAGGTCACTGACTCCTTATCCCTGGAGGTGTTTCAAAGCCATGGAGGTGCTGAGAGACATGGTTTAGTGGTGACCTGGCAGCGCTTGGTTAATGGTTGGCCTTGATGACCTTAAAGGTCTTTTCCAACTGAAACCCTTCCATGCTTCTACAATTTGCTGTGCAAGCACTGAATCAAAAGTCAAGCATTGTCAATTTGGTCTGTGGGTCTTGTTTTGTGTACACTGCACCCAACCTCCTATCTGTTTGGTCTGAAAGTTTAGCGCAGAAGCATAGAGGTCTGATGTTCTGAATTGTGGCAAGGGCTTGAAAATGCTCTCAGGAAGGGGATTTCTCTTTCTATTGCCTATAGAAGGAGGTTAACTGGGTTTACAAGGTAAATCCTAGGTTGTAAATGTGTCCTGCAATTTGGGATTGATGAGATCTGTTTTCCTTTTGACTGCTATGTAATGATATAATAGATCCATTTTTTTTCATACCAGCAGTTGCAGCTAATTCATTTAACAGGTAGGTTAACTACAGGAGTGGATTCTTTATCATTATCCCAAGACTTTCATCCCCAGGCCATGGCAGAGTTGTTACTCTGAACTAAACATGTTTTGCTACATGTAGTGGCTCCTCAATCCTGCAGCCAGAAGGTTAATTGCCTGGTTTACAATTTTTAACATCCCTGTAATTACAAAGTAATTACTCTGGGTTCAGCTGATAAACAAAATCTGCAGGGAAAAAAGATAAAGGTACCATAGAAGACTCCTAAAATTGGCTGTTCTCAAGGAACAACTGCACTCTTAGAACAGAAATTCCCACCTGGAACACAGTGTCCAGTTATGGGCCTCTCAACACAAGAAGGACATGGAACTGCTGGAGCAGGTCCAGAGGAGGCCACAAAGATGAGCAGAGGGCTGGAGAACCTCCCCTATGGGGACAGGCTGAGAGATTTGGGGCTGTTCAGCCTGGAGAAGAGAAGGCTCCATGGAGACCTTAGAGCAGCATTCCAGGGCTGAAGCAGGCTACAAGACAGCCGGGGAGGGACTTCTGATAAAGGCTTGTAGTGATAGGATGAGGGGAAATAAATGGCTTTGAGTTAAAAGAGGGGAAATTTAGACTGGAGAATACGAAGAAATTCCTTACAGTGTGGGTGATGAGACACTGGAATAGGTTGCCCAGGGAGGGAGTGGGGAGTAGGGGTGTTCAACCTGGAGAGGAGGAGGCTTCAGGGAGACCTAATAGCAGCCTGCCCGTACAGGCAGGGGACTACAAGAAGGCTGCAGAGGGACTGTTTGCAAAGGCTGCAGGTTCTTTACTCTTCCTCCCTGGAGGTATTCAAGGTCAGGCTGGATGAGGCCCTGAGCTAGTGGGAGGTGGCCCTACCCATGGCAGGGGAGTTCAAACTAGATAATCTAGTAAGGTAACCTTAAAGGTCCCTTCCAACCATTCTAAGATTCTAAGACAGATCTTTCAAAGCCACTCCAATGTGTTCTTAAAGACCCAAGTCCTGTCATACACAGATCCTTTCTTCCCATATGTAGAGATCTTTGCCAAGACAGAGTTGGCTGTTTTCTATGTATCTGCTGTGAAGTACATGGAATCAGTACTGCCCAGGCTGCTCCTGATAACCACTTCCTGAGGAGCCCTGCTCTCTTCAGACCAAGAAGGACACTGGCAGGAACACAGAGTGCGTAATTTGTTCCTGGGTAGAACTGAAGGAAACCTGACCTAGAGATGTTTCTGACTTTGGAATCGTATCCAGCATTTCTTACACAAAAGCAGGTAGATGTCATATAAAGAGCTTTCCATAAGGTAGAGGAACCAGAGATAATTCATCTTATCGATGCTTATCAACATCTAAAGGGCAAGGGTCAAGAGGATGCGACCAGACTTTTTCAGTGGTGCTCAGTATCAGGACAAGGGCTCATAGGCACACAGTGGAACCCAGGAGCCATCTGAACATGAGAAGAAACTTCTTTGGTGTGAGGGTGCTGGAGGCTTGGAGCAGGCTGTCCAGAGACGTTGTGGAGTCTCCTTGTCTGGAGAGATTCCAAACCCATCCGGCCCTTGTGACCCTGGGCAATTGCTGTGGGTGCCCTGCTTTAGCAGGACTAGATGATCTCCATAGGTCCCTTCCTATCCCTATCATGCTGAGATTCTGGGATTCTGTGATAAAAGGAGTGGAATGTACAGGAGACATCAGCATCACTCCTAAAGCATCATCACATACCAGCCATTAATTTCCTTCTTTAGATCAACGCAGACAGCATTTTGTTGATGAGCTAATCACACACACACACATTCATCTGAGCCACTGATCTGCAGCTTCCCAGGTGCTTTCCCAGCCCCCTGTAGTTATTTATTCTACAAGTGTTCTTGTGTTTTTGGCAGCTGCTAAATGGGTTTGGCATGTTTTACCCACAAACGCTAGAGGAAAGTTGAATTCTTGGTTAATTGGCATAATGATGATTACATGAGTGCTGTTTTTGTGAAGGAAACAGATAGTCTGAGTTAAAGACCAGCAAAGCCTTGAGTAAGCTGGAGCAAATCACATCCTGGGCTGCATCACAAGAAGCATGGCCAGCAGATCCAGAGCAGTGATCTGCCACTTTACTCTGGTGAGACCTCATCTGTAGTGCTGTGTCCAGCTCTGGAGCCCTCAATATAAAAAGGATATGAATCTGGTGGAGCAGGTCCAGAGGAGGGACAAGAAAATGATGAGGGAGCTGGAGCAACTCTGTTATGGGGACAGGTTGAGGGAGCTGGGGGTGTTCAACCTGGAGAGGAGGAGGCTTCAGGGAGACCTAATAGCAGCCTGCCCGTACAGGCAGGGGACTACAAGAAGGCTGCAGGGGGACTGTTTGCAAAGGCTGCAGGTTCTTTACTATGAAGTTGGTGGAACACTCCAACAGGTTGCCCAGGGAGGCAGTTGAGGCCCCAACCCTGGAGATACTCAAGGTGAGGTTAGACAGGGCTCTGGGCAAACTGATCTAGTGGAGGATGTCCCTGCTGAGTGCAGAGGGGTTGGACTGGATGAGCTTTGGAGGTCCCTTCCAGCCCAGAGCATTCTATGACTCTATGATTCTATATTCATTACTTAGTAGGCTGGCAGTGATTGTCTTTAGGATAAGAAGGGAAAGCAGAAGAGGAACCACCTTTGAAGCAGAAAGGAAGGGTTTTAGTGGAGCTTGAGGATGTAGCAGAGCCAGTAGAATCACTACTGATTACAGAAACAAATGGTGTGAATTAAAAGAAGCCTGTCAGCCTTCATTAATTCTAATGCACTATCAATGTGTTAACCACCAAAGATTTTATCCTGAGGAATGACCCCAGTGGATCAGAAAGCCTTGATCTTCCCGCCATCATGTTTTCATGCAAAGCCCTCTAGCTACAGACAGATTATCACAGAGAGATAAGAGACAAGTTAACAGAGAGACAGATTTCCCCCATTACTGAGGGCATCTTCTTTCCAAGGCTGTGTGGCGTCCTTGCAAGAATTTACTAGACATAACAGCAACAAACTTCAACTGGTTCTCTTTAGGAAAGGTCTTTTCTGAACAGGAAGAATTTCAGAAGTTCTTTCACACTGACAAGCCAGATAGTTTGGGAGTTTTAGGATGGATATGTGGAAAAATTCTTTGCTGCAAGAGTGGTCAGGCATTGGAACAGGCTGCCTAGGGAGGTGCTGGAGTCACTATCCCCAGAGTTGTTCAAGAAACCTATGGCCATGGCACTGTGAGACATGGTTTAATGACCATGTTGGTCTTAGCTTGACAACTGGGCTCAATGATCTTAGAGGGCTTTTCCAACCAAAACAATTCTATGATTGTATCTGATTCTGAAGCTGCTTGAACACAATGGATTTAGTATCTTAGTTTAAAATTATGAAGCTTACGTTCCACCTAGTAGAATTAGGGTGGTGGGATGGAAAATTAACATTAAAGAGACATTGAAGAGGTAAAACCCAAGCATCTAAAAAAGAAGGTAGCAATTTAATTTGAAGTAAGATACAGTGCAGAAAATAAATTAAAATAATCATTGGATAGTGTGCACAGAGGAGTTTGTACTGCTAAGTGCAACACAACAATAGCAACACCAGGACAACCCTCTTTGTGTAACTCCGGTATCCAATCAATTCTCCCAAGCTCTGCCTCCTCTCTGGGGATTAACCAAGTCTTCCTATCTCTGGTGAAAGAGAATTACAGTGACTGAAGGAGCCTTAACACTGAATTCTTCTAGAAACTGTTTCAATACACTCACTTGCAGTCCTCTGGGCTACTACTCAGTCTTCCTGGCTTCCTACAAAATTTTGCAGATAGGTATAAATCACTCCTCATCCCACTTCCAGTGATTGCTACAATATCAGGCAGGCATCTGTCATACATGGTGGAGTCCCTTGGCAGAGGGACATTCTTTCATGGCTTGGAGCTACAAAAGCTCCACAAAGGTGATCAGAGCTGAAGCACCTCCCCTGTGGGGACAGACTGAGAGAGTTAGGGCTGTCCAGTCTGCAGAAGAAAAGGCTCTGGGCAGACTTTATATCATCCTTTCAGCCCCATCTGGAGCCTAAAGAAAGCTAGGAAGGGGGTTTTTATAAGGGCTTGTAATGACAGCACAAGGCGCAATGGTTTGGAAATGGAGCAGAGTAGATTTAGATGGGGCAGGAGAAAGTTCTTCACTATGAAGGTGATAAAACATTTGAAGAGGTTGTCCAGGGATGTGATGTAAAGATCCCTGAAGACAATCAAGGTCAAAGTTGATGAGGCCTGGGAAGTCTGATCTAGTTGGGGGTGTCTCTGCTCACTGCGGGGTGGGGGAGGGGTTGGACGAGCTGACCTTCGAGTCCCATCCAACCAGAGACATTCTTTGATTCTATGATAATCAAAATAGTCCCAGAGGGGGCAGAGCAACCTCTGCTGTTTTTAATCTCTGCCAGGTCATTTGGCCTTCAGAGGGATCAGAATCAATTCATGCATAAAAACAGGTGTCACGGTTGTATTTCCTTCCCCGTTGTCCTTTTTTTGGGGTATAAAAGTCCATTGCAACATTTCTGACCAAGGAGGAGTCTGATTCTGCACCAGTGACGTTTCAAACTGATGACAAGTTATCCAAGAGCAGGTTTCAGCATCAAGAGCCAAACTGCAGGATGGGGGAAATAAAACCCATCAACTGGTGAATAAACAATAAAGAGATAAAAACGGCATAAAAAATGATCGCTTCTAATATGAGAGCAGCACAAGGTTGGGATGACAGCAATGGGGACTCCATATATAGATCATCTTCCTTTCACTCTGCACCACAGCTGAATATCCACTGAAGGAAAACTGGACAAGGATTACATAAAGGATGTGTGTTCAATGCACTGTCACTAAGCATAACAAAAAGAAACTTCTGGGAAGGTTAATGGACTATAGAAAGAATATGAGCTTCTTCCCTTCCTTGAACCAGCTGGCTACCCACACTGCTGCATATTGAACATGCTGCATATGCTGCCAGTGCACCCTTTTCTCANTTAGCCTCAAACCAGCACAACCGTGAAGGCCAACTCCCCCTCAGAGATGAGTTCTGGCCTGTTTAAAACAGATGGTACCAAGGTGAGTGGTGTGGCTGACAAGACTGAAGGACAGGATGGCACCCAGAGGAACCTGGCCAGGCTGGAGAGGTGGGCAGAGGAGAACCTAATGAGGTTCAACAAATCAAAGTGCAAGATCCTGTACCTAGGTTAGGGCAATCCCAGATATCAATCCATGCTGGGGGATGATGAGATTGAGAAGAGCCCTGCAGGAAAGGACTTCGGGGCGCTGTTGGATAAGAAGCTGGAAATGAGCCAGCAATGGACACTTGCAGCACAAAAGCCTAATAGCAGCTTGGACTGCATCAAAAGAACCATGGAAGGCCCTTCCCCTCCCTGTTCAAAGGTGCACCTACCACCAAGAACGTGGGACTGGCATTGTGATAATTGTGAGCTGCGTGCAGGGGGAATGGTAACAGCTTTTCCTTCCAGTTTTGCCTCTGCTCTGTTCCAATCTAATAAACCAACTTCCTAGCTGTTTGGGGTCAGTTCACCCTTATTTAGCCCAAGAGAATTTGAATCTGAGCATGACCCCCCTTTGCTGACCAGGGGTGGTAATGGATAACCAGGTCATAACCAGCTGTGTCCAACTGTGTCCAGCAGCACTCAACACAGGAAGGACATGGACCCCATGGAGCAGGTTCAGAGGAGGCCATGAAAGTGATCACAGGTTTGGAGTAGCTCTGCTATGGGGACAGGCTGAGGAAGCTGGGGGCATTCAGCCTGGAGAAGAGAAGGCTCCAGGCATACCTAATAGCAGCCTGCCAGGACCTGAAGGGGGTTACAAGAAGGCTGCAGAGAGACTTCCTGCAAAGGCCTCCAGAGACAGGACAAGGGCAATGGCTTCAAACTAGAGCAGAACAGATTGAGATTCAATGTGAGGACCAAGTTCTGCACCAGGAGGGTGCTGGAACACTACAACAGGTTGCCCAGGGAGGTGATTGGGTCCCCATCCCTGGAGATATTGAAGGTGAGTCTGGACAGGGATGTGGGCAAACTGCTGTAGTGGAGGATGTCCCTGCTGAGTGCAGAGGGCTGGATTGGATGAGCTTTGGAGATCCCTTCCAGCTCAGACCATTCTATGATGCTATGCGAGTTGGCTCTCTCCTTTTCCTGGATGTAACAGAAGCAGGACAATGTTCTGTCTCATGTTCTGCTTGAATAACAACATGTTCCACACTGGACATATTTAGTTCCACCTGGAAGTAACAACTTTGCCTACTCCTTGTCCAGACTGACTTGGAATTGAGGACTGGAGGCTGTAACCCTGTTCTCATTCCTCTAAACTTTCACTTCTTTAAGGTAGGTGCATGTGTCAGCTCCAAGCCATCTCTTGTGAACACCTTCCTCTTGCTTCTAGTGACACCATTTACCTCTGTGGACCCCAGAAATTGAGCCACCACTTAAAGCTGAGGTAAAAAAACCCAAAACACAAACCCTCACAACATTCCCTCAATTCAAAACCTTAAAGGCTTCCAACAGCAGGGCTGTAGTTCTCCTAAAATCCTAATTACAGTGAATTAAATGACTAAAATGCTCCTAATTACTTTTTAATTTCAAAAGAGATGTTTACAAACCAGAGGATAATGAGTAATACAGCACTTCAAGTGATTACTAATGTTGCTATTTTGTCTGCCTTAATCTCAATTAGTATAAATCACAATGTCATCATTGCTAATTGCCATTCCTTTTGAGCAAAATGCTAATTTCTCTTTACAATCACAAAATTGCTGTTTGTTTTTCCCTTAAATTATTCCATTTAAGAGGTCCTGATAATAGGAGCGTGCAGAATATTTTATTCTCTAGTGCTGGAGGAGAGGAAGCTGTGGACTGAGGCTTTCTGGGTTTATTTTTCATCAGTTTAATCTTTTTTTTTTTTTTTCTCCTGTAATAAAACTCTCATTTCTCTAATGAATCATCACGCAAGCTGTAAATTCCTTTCAAACTGCACTTTCAAGGGATTTTCCTTCCTTCACTGACAGAAATTGTCTTTATTATCTGTATCTGACGAGAAGGTTTCAGTTTCTTTCATTGTGGCTGCATTCTTACATGGCTCCCATTGTACCTGGGAAAAGCAAAATATCAAGAGAGGAAGTGAAAATAACTTATCCAGAGTCAGGCAACATAGTAGGATCACAAGATCCCAAGGTGTTAGGGGTTGGAAGGGACCTCTGTAGAGCTTCAAGTTCAGCTCCCCTGCCAGAGCAGGACCAGAGAATCCAGAACGTGTGGCACAAGAACACATCCAGACAGGGCTGGAAAGGCTCCAGAGAAAGAGACTCCACAACCTCTCTGGGTAGCCTGTGCCACTGCTCTGCCACCCTTACACCAAACAAATTCTTTCTCCTGTTGAGGTGTAACTTCCTGCGCTGCAGTTTCCATCCCTTGCCCTTGTCCTGTGGCAGGGCACAAGTGAGCAGAGGCTGTCCCTATGCCTTCCTTCCTGACCCCCAGCCCTCAGCTCCTGATAGACATTGCTCAGCTCCCCTCTCAGCCTTCTTCTCTACAGACTGAGCAGCCCCAGGGCTCTCAGCCTCTCCGCATCAGGCAGTGCTCCAGGCCCTTCAGTATCCTTGCAGTCCTGCCTTGGACTCTCTCCAGCAGATTCCTGTCCCTCTTGAACTGGAGAGCCCAGAACTGGATGCAATATTCCAGGTGGGGCCTCACCAGGGCAGAGTAGAGGGGGAGAAGGAGGTGGTAACAGAGCTGAAACCACGGATGAAGCTCCTGATCCTACTTGTGCACTAATTTGTGCTTGCATTACAATGTATTTCTGTTCTGGCGTCGTATAAATATCTGAGGAGAGCATACAGGACTTGGTCCTGCTGTCCTCTCCATTGTTATCTGAGATCACCTCCAGTGGAGTCTTGGGCTGGAGAGCAAGTCATGGAGAAATTGAATGAAATTCACCAAGGGCAGGGGAGCTGGGAAAAGAACAACCCCATGGAGTAGTGTGGCTGTTTGAGTTAGATTCCTACCTCAGACATAAAAAAAAATTCAGAACGGAAAACCTTAGAAGTAGAAGCTCTGAGGCGAACATTCTACAGCTAGGCCATAGAATGGCAACAATGGATATGTTAATATAATTTCATTGGAGCATCAAGAGCTTTATGTCTGGAAGCACAGCTTGGACCTTCCCCTTGAGGCTTCTGCTGCTTTGCCTGCGCCTGCTGCTATCTTCCCCTGCTGCTGTTTTGGCTGCTGCTGCTGCTTTTGCTGCTTCGCCGCCACTTGCCCCCTTTCCCATCTTGCTTCAGGTTATTATATTCCTGTAGTAGTTGTATTCTCCCTATACTCTTATATTTAGTTTAAACTATGAGAAATACAAATTTTTTTTTTCCTGACTTCCCAAAAAGAAATCCATGTTGTGGTGAGTTTATTCTACCAGGTGAGGGATCCACCCTAACCTGGTACATTAATTTTTGTGCCCAACATGGGGTTAAATCTTTATTTGGATATAAAGGATAAGGAAGTCAAGAAAAAAAAATGGATTTGTTTGGTATATTTTGACCTATTATTGATTCGATTTTGACCTTATTAGTTCGGCAGTGCTTTACTGCCATGGTACAGTATCATGTGTGTTCCTTTTTTGGTAAGACGGTTTGGAACTGGGTAAAAGCTGTGATAACAAAGGCAACAAAATAACTGACATTCTGTTGAAAGCAGGTTTTGCCATAAAGCGAGACAAGGTGAAAGGACCTGCTAGAGAGATTCAGTTTTTGGGAATTCGTGGGCAAGATGGTCGCCGCCACGTTCCATTGGATGTGATAAATAAAGTTTCTGCGATGGCAAATTCCACAAATAAGAAGGATACATTACCTTTCTTGGCAACAGTTGGATTTTGGAGGCTGC
>WBNM01022011.1:0-19999 GCA_013399055.1 Ramphastos sulfuratus | reverse complement strand
AAGAGGCTGCAAAGCTCTTGGATCAGAAAGAAAAGTGGCTGCAAAGCTGGAGCAGCAGCATGGAAATTGGAAAACAAGTTTCTAGGGCACAAGTGAATGTTCTGGATTCCAAAGGCCTTTGGAGTTATGTAAGAGACAGGAGAAAAAAGAGAGATCCCCACCAACAGTGGTATCAGGAAACAAAGAGCAGCCACACCATGGCAAGATTTCAGTTCCAGAGAGCACAGCAAAGGGCTACACAAAACTTCCTGCAGCAGAAGGTGCTTTCTGATGAGGATCTTGTGCACTGAGTGGTGCTGCACCCAGGGTACTGCTCCCCTGCCTCTGCCTGCCTGTCAGATCTGCACTTCTCTCATAGCCAAGTACCACGCTGAGGGCTTTGAGGGACCTTATAACTAGAACTGGATTCAGAGATTCACAGAAGGGTTTGGGTTGGAAGGGACCTTCAAGATCATCCAGTTGTGACCCCCAGCCATGGGCAGGGACACCTCCCACCAGCCCAGGTTGTTCAAGGCCTCATCCAACCTGGCCTTGAACACCTCCAGGCAGGGGGCATCCACAGCCTCCCTGGGCAACCTGTGCCAGTGTCTCACCACCTTCGCTGTCAAGAATTTCTTCCTCATCTCCAGTCTCAATCTACCCTCCTCAAACTCCAATCCATTGTTCCTCATCCTTGTCATTTCATGCCCAGCTGTGGCTTCTCTCCCTGAATCCATTCCTTCTCCTCCTATCCCTTGTGAAAAGTCTCCTACCAGCTTTCTTGTAGACTCTCTCCAGTGACCTGTAAGGCTTCACCTCTAAGCAATAAAGTATCAAAGACAAAGCTTTGAAAAGCAGAACCATTCATATGTGTATTTGAGATGGTCTTTGAAAAGCATCATGCTAAGTTATGCAGCCAAGGGACCACATTCAAGCTTAACTTTGCAGGCTGGAAAGCATTCACCCAGCAGAGGTAACAACACATGGACCAAGCCTCTTCATATATGTAAGAAAATTCTTTTTTTCAGGATGCTTTCCAGCATCACTGTAACAATATCTGCACTGCAGGTGAGCCTGGTGAGAGAGAGAGCAGAGAAGGGGCACTCAGGTCTGCATCTTACCCTGGCTGAGAGCTTTTTCCCTCTCTTGGAAAGAAGCATCAAATGTTGCATGTTCTGACTGCTTTTGTCTGTATTCTGGGTTTTGGCATGAAGTTCAGGTCTGCAAAACTACTGAGGTGTTAAGGATATAGATTTGTGGTCTCTAATCTGTTCCAGCAGAGGACTAGAGGAGAGTAAATCCCAAACTGAGCTTGTTGGAATGAGATGTTTGAATTATTTAGCTGCAGTGAGACTGTGAGTAGTTCTCCTGGTTGATCTAAAAATGCTGATTTTAATGAGGGAGCTCTATAAAGCTGCAGATGTGTGGCTGGACACCCAAGATGAATGGCTGAGCAGCAGAACTGAGGAGGTGCCCAGCAAAATATATAAGCTCTGTAGTGGATGCTGTCAGCTACACCTTAGCAAGACTCTGCCAGTTCTGCTGCAGTGATCCAGTCCTTGCCCTGTCTCTGGCTGCCCATCTGATGAGCCTTCTGGCTCATTTTATATCTCTGAGCCCATCTCTGTTCAAACAAAAACTGTCTGTTGGAGATGTTGAGCTTGTTTTGCACGAGAGCCAAACAGCAGTGATAAGAGTAGCAAACACAATACAGCAGGGAGGGAAAGGTTGGGTCCTGCCCATGTGGCCAGAGCTAGCCCTGATCCTTGCTGTCAGCAAAGAATGTCTGCTGTCCAGTGGGGAGAAAGTAACAGCTGAGGCACAGGACTGGAGGCACAGGACTGGAAAGAGAATCACAGAATGGTAGGGGATGGAAGGGATCTCCAGAGATCATCCAGTCCATCCCCCCCTGCCAAGACAGCATCACCTTGGGCAGGTCACACAGGAACACCACGTCCAGGCAGATCTTGAAAGAGTCTCCACAGCCTCTCTGGGTACCCTCACAGCAATGTTTTCCCTCATGTTGAGGCAGAACACCCTGGGTTGCAGTTCGTGTCCATTGCCCCTTGCCCTATCACAGGACAGCACTGAGCAGAGCCTGGGCCCTGCTTCTTGCCCCCTACCCTGCAGAGATTTGTAAACATTCATAAGATTCCCTTCCAGTCTTCTCCTCTCCAAACTAAGCAGCCCCAGGTCCCTCAGCCTTTTCTCATCACACAGGTTCCAGTCCCATTCAGCATCCTCATAGCCTCCCTTGGAGACTCTCCAGTATATTCCTGTCCCTCTTGAACTGAGGAGCCCAGTTCAAGAGGGACAGGACACAAAGCTCCAGATGTGGTCTCACCAGGGCAGAGTACAGGGGGAGGAGAATCTCCCTTGACCTGCTGGCCACAGTCTCCTTAATGCCCCCCAGCAAAACATTGGCCTTCTTGGCCACAAGCCTGGCTCCTGGGTCATCCTGTTGGCTGCCAGGATGATTGATTGTCCAGGCAGTGCCCCTGCTCCTTCAGCAAGAGCTTCCTGCTCTCTCTGAGGAGCCACACAAAGGTTATAGAAGGAGATTTGTAGGAGCTGCATGCACTGTCCCCAGCCTGCTCCTGAGATCTGAAGGCAAGGCAGCCTTCTGGTTAGTGATGTAAAGGACTCTGGCTTAGGATCTCAGGCTTGCATGGATAACTCTTCCATGAAGGATAGTGGGGGAAGCCCAGATGTGGGGAGGAGCCCTCAGCTTTTGTTACTGGGTAAGAACCAGGCACTATTTTCTGGTGTTTTTTGCACTCCGGAGAGTGCTGGGAATGGCAATGCCCTTTTCAGACCTGTGCTGCTTTAGCCTGCCAAAATCCCAGGAAAGGGCTGGTTAAACACTTCAGGCTGAACTTGGCCTTGCTGACCACACCTCTCTGTCAGAAAAGAGCCTCTCACTAAACAATGGAGCTTTTTGGGTGAGCCTGGAAGCCTCAGAATGGCTGAAGACTACATTTTTTTGCACAGTCCCTTTGGGCTAGGTCAGCACACTGGGTTTGGGAACTTCTGTGCACACCTTGCACTGGTGAGAGGGGGAATGGTGGCTACAGAGGCTCAACAATGCTTTCCCCAAGATCTCAGGTGAAATGCATGCAAGGAGCTAGCTCAGCAGCCTGATCAGCACAGGAAGGACATGGAAGTGTTGGAGTAGGTCCAGAGGAGGCCACAAAGATTCTCAGAGGGCTGCAGCAGCTCTGCTATCAGGGCAGGCTGAGAGAGTTGGGGCTCTGCAGCCTGGAGAAGAGAAGGCTTCCAGGAGACCTTAGAGTAGCCTTCCAGGATCTGAAGGGGGCTACAGGAAGGCTGGGGAGGGACTATTGACAAGGGCTTGTAATGCCAGGACAAGGGGCAATGGGTTTGAACTGGCAGAGGGGAGATTGAAACTGGACGTTAGGAGGAAGTTGTTTGCAGTGAGGGTGGTGAGACACTGGCACAGGTTGCCCAGGGAGGTTGTGGCTGCTCCCTCCCTGGAGGTGTTCAAGGCCAGGTTGGACGAGGCCTTGAGTGACCTGTGCTAGTGGGAGGTGTCCCTGCCTATGGCAGGGGGTTGGAACTGGATGATCCTTGAGGTCTCCTTCCAACCTTACCATTCTAGGATTCTATGATTCCCCGGACAACCAGAACATAGCTGCCCTGCAGCCACCAGCTGCTTTACCTCTGTCCTGAGCCTGGCTCTCCTTTCCACCCTGAGCAGGCAGGGAGGTACAAACACACACTGAGGTGTCTTGTTGATAGCCAGGAAGGAGTTGCCAAAGGCAACCAGGCTGGAGCACTGCCCAAGTGGTGACAAAATGTGGTAGTGGCAAAAGATACCTTAGCACAGCGCTGGAATTGCTCTCAGGCTGTATCAAAGCAGACTTCAGGAGGTGACAGCTAAGGGCTGGGAGGGAAAGTACTGTCTGTCAGGCTGAAACTGAAGAGCCTCTCTTTGTGTCGTGAAAGCTGGCTGGAATTTTCCCCCCACAGCATTGTGCAGTGTTAGCAAGAACCCTGCTGCTCCCCTGGAGTTAATGTGTAAGTCTGAAATACAGGGTCCATGTTTATCTCCAGATATCTTCTGTTGTCTGTCCTGTGCTTCATGCCAACATTTCATATAACCACTGAAAGATAGAGCTGGACTCCTCTGCTGCTGTTTGCTTAACAGTATTCCACATTATCCTCAGCTTCCCATTCCCACCTCTTCCATATACGTGGAACACACTCCCCTAGGACTCCTGTCCTAGTCCTACAGAGAGGAACTGATCAACTGTTTTAAGAGGAAGGCATTTTCACACACATCTGTGTCCAAAGGTGCAGAAGGTAGCTGGTGTTATCCCACATCCATGGGACCAAAGGACAGAAATCCCAGGAGTAACTGGCCTGGAAAAAAGGGATGCATCATTTCATGTTCTACCAGAGCATACTGGGCCAAGTGAGAGTAGATACAAACTGGAACACTCCATTCTCAGACTCACAGAATGGTAGGGGTTGGAAGAGACCTCTGAAGGTCATCCAGTCCAAGCCCCCTGCCAAGGCAGGGTCACCTAGAGAAGACCACACAGGAACACATCCAGGTGGGTTTGGAATCTTTCCAGAAATGGAGACTCCACCACCTGTCTGGGCAGCCTGCTCCAGGGCTCCAGCACCCTTCCATGGCAGAAACTCCTCCTCACATTTAGATGGAACTTCTGATGTTCCACTTTGTGCCTGTTACTCCTTATCCTGTCACTGGGCACCACTGAACAAAGCCTGGTCCCAGCCTCCTGACACCCACCCTTGAAGTATTGATCACCATTGATGAGATCATAGAATGGTAAGGTTGGAAGGGACCTCAAGGATCATCTAGTTCCAACCCCCTGCCATAGGCAGGGACACCTCCCTCTCAGGCTGCTCTTTTCCAGCCTAAACAGCCCAAATCCTCTCAGCCTTTCCCCATCACAGAGCTGTTCCAGTCCCCTCAGCATCTCTTTTGTAGCCCATTACTGTCCCCTCTCCAGCAAGTCCCTGTCCTTCTCAAACTGGGGAGCCCAGCACTGGACACAGCACTCCAGATGTGACCACATCAGGGCAGAGGAGAACCTCCCTTGACCTGCTGGCCACACTCTTCCCAATAGACCCCAGGATGCCATTGGCCACAAGGCTGGCTCGTGGTCATCCCAATGTCCGCCAGGACTCCCAGGTCCTTTTCCCCAGAGCTGCTCTCCACCAGCTCAGCCCCAAACTTGTCCTGATCTGTGGTGTTGTTCTTCCCCAAATGCAGGACTTCAGCCCTTCCTCTTGGGTGGTACCCAAACCATGGAGCAAGATGCAGGCTTGGTGTAAAAGTGTCACTGGCAACTCACTGACACAGAGCTGTTCTCTGCAAGGACTCTTCCTGCTCTAGGGCTACATGGACTGGGAGGTTCTTGAAGCTCCTAGAGAATAAATCTTATGAGGAGTGACTGAGGGAGCTGAGGCTGTTTAGTTTGAAAAAGAGGAGCCTGTGGGGAGACCTCATTGCTGTCTACCTGAAGGGACATTGTGGAGAGGTTGCTGCTGGGCTCTGCTTGCAGGTAGTTGGAGACAGAACAAGGGGGATGGCCTCAAGCTGAGACTGGGGAAGTTTACAATGGACATTAAGAAAAGGTTTTTCGCAGAGAGAGTGGTCAGGGACTGGAATGAGCTGCCCAGGGAGGTGGTGGAGTCATCCACCCTGGCTGTGTTTAAGGGTGGTTTGGATGTGGTGCTTGGGGCTATGGTTTAAGGTGAATCTTGTAGAGCAGGGATCTAGGTTGGACTTGGTGCTCCTGAGGGGCTTTGGCAGCCTGGGTGATTCTGTGTGATTATGTTCCAGTTCCTCAGCATCCTTTCCCCTCTTCAACCTTCTGTTTCTTAAGAGTTTGGAAGCCAGCTGAAGCTGGAGGTGCTGCTTCCCTAGATCTTTGTGCTCATCATTGTATTTTACCAATCTCTCTCTTTTATACCAAAGACTCGTCTTACCTGATCCCTTCCCATCTCAGTCAAGTGATTTCAAGTGAAAATTCCCTAGTTACATGCAAGAGGTGGACAGCTACCTGAAAGGAGGTTGTAGCCAGCTGGGGTTGGGCTCTTCTCCCAGGCACCCAGGGACAGAACAAGAGGATACAGCCTCCAACTGCACCAGGGCAGGCTTAGGCTGGATGTTAGGAAGAAGTTCTTCCCAGCAAGAGTGATTGGCATTGGAATGGGCTGCCTGGGGAGGTGGTGGAGTCCCCATCCCTGGAGGTGTTTAAGAGGAGGCTGGATGAGGCCCTTGGTGCCATGGTTTAGTTCATTAGAAGGTGCTGGGTGCTAGGGTGGACTGGATGATCTCAGAGGTCTTTTCCAACTTGCTTGATTCTGTGATTCTGTGACCAAGCCCTGCCTGGGTGAACTGCTACTGTACAAACCCAGCCTGCTTTGCCTTTGAACTAAAACTAGACAAAAGCCACTCAGCTGTAGGCTTAGACCTGATGACTTTTCAGCCTGATGCCTTGAACTGCCTTGTTTGCCATTCGATAAGGAAATTTACGCAAAACTTTTATCTATTTGGGTGCTGGAAGGTTTGACCTTTTGGGGACAGAAAGGCCCCAGGCTAGCACATAATAAACAAATCCTATCAAATTCATTTGTGGCAAGGACAGGCCTCATTTTGTAATCTTCTTCAGGCCAGATGGAAATCTACCAACTGCCAGCTCCCTGGTTAATTTTTCACAGCCAGGGGGGAGTTAAATGTATATAAGCAAAAGCTTCCCCTTCAATCTTCCTAGAGGTTCTGATCAATTTAGCCCACCTCATAATTCGCAGCCATGAAGTGGGTAACATTAATTTCATTTGTCATCCTCTTAAGTTCTGCCAGATCCTGGAATCTGCAAAGAGTTGCTCGAAGTGCAGGTAAGAAGTGGCTCTTTTTGTTGTCTTTGCAGTCTCTTTCCTGTCTTAGAATCATAGAATGGTAAGGTTGGAAGGGACCTCAAGGATCATCTCGTTCCAACCTCCTGCCATAGGCAGGGACACCTCCCACTAGCACAGGTCACTCAAGGCCTCCTCCAACCTGGCCTTGAGCATCCACAACCTCCCTGGGCAACCTGTGCCAGTGCCTCACCACCCTCACTGGAAAGAACTTCCTCCTAACATCCAGCCTAAATCTCCCCTCTGCCAGTTCAAACCCATTGCCCCTTGTCCTGTCATTCCAAGCCCTTGTCAATAGTCCCTCCCCAGCCTTCCTGCAGCCCCCGTCAGATCCTGGAAGGCTACTCTAAGGTCTCCTGGAAGCCTTCTCCGCTCCAGGCTGCAGAGCCCCAACGCTCCCAGTCTGGCCTCATAGGAGAGCTGCTCCAGCCTTTGCAGTCTCTTTCCTGTCAATTGGATGTCTTTTTTCTGCCACATCACAAATGATTCTTGCAAGCCTCAGCTAAAGAGGACAGAAACAAAATTGGATTGACCTGATGAGAAACTAAATGAGGGGACAGGTAGAACATTCAGGACAGCTTGAATGGGCAAGTGTTTGGTGACATCCCTCTGCAGTCAACAGCAGCAAAAACCCTGAAATACCAATTTTTCTGCACTAACTCCCTTTTTATCAAAGCAGGTTTATTCCATTAGGTGAAGAAATTGCTCTTTGTGCTTGCTAAATGCTCCTGAATTGTGTTTCTAGCACAAAACCACTGCCCCATTCAGCACTGTGGCCACATGGCTCACATGGGGAGATCTTGTGAGAGCATCCTTGCCAAGGGCAACCTGTGTTTGTGGTCCTCAGGCCTAAGGGAAGGGATTTATCTGCTTTGATGAAGAGCACAGGTGATATGCAGTGGGTGCAAGACGACAAACCTGCAAGTTAATAATTCTGTGTGCAAAAAAATGAGACATTTTTGCACAGGGGATATGCAGGGAATGCAAGAAGAGTATAAATCTGCAAGTTAATGATTTTGTGTGCAAAAAAGAGATATTTTTGCACAGGTGATATGCAGTGGGTGCAAGAAGAGTATAAACCTTCAAGTCAATAATTCTGTGTGCAAAAAGAGAGACATTTTTGCACAGGTGATATGCAGAGGGTGCAAGAGGAATATAAACCTTCAAGTCAATAATTCTGTGTGCAAAAAGAGAGACATTTTTTGCACAGGTGATATGCAGTGGGTGCAAGAAGAGTATAAACCTTCAAGTCAATAATTCTGTGTGCAAAAAGAGAGACATTTTTGCACAGGTGATATGCAGAGGGTGCAAGAGGAATATAAACCTTCAAGTCAATAATTCTGTGTGCAAAAAGAGAGACATTTTTTGCACAGGTGATATGCAGTGGGTGCAAGAAGAGTATAAACCTTCAAGTCAATAATTCTGTGTGCAAAAAAGGAGACATTTTTGCACAGGGGATATGCAATGGGTGCAAGAGGAATATAAGCCTGCAAGTTAGCAATTTTGTGTGCAAAAAAAGAGACATTTTGGCTGCTGCTTGCTCTGGATTCCTTTGTTTGCAGGGTAGGGATGCTGGCATGGCTGGCTGTGTAGAGGACAGCGTTGCTAGTCCTTAAGAGCAAGCTGCAGCAGGCATTTTGAATGCCTGCATTGAGTTTGTGCNAGAGGACAGAAACAAAATTGGATTGACCTGATGAGAAACTAAATGAGGGGACAGGTAGAACATTCAGGACAGCTTGAATGGGCAAGTGTTTGGTGACATCCCTCTGCAGTCAACAGCAGCAAAAACCCTGAAATACCAATTTTTCTGCACTAACTCCCTTTTTATCAAAGCAGGTTTATTCCATTAGGTGAAGAAATTGCTCTTTGTGCTTGCTAAATGCTCCTGAATTGTGTTTCTAGCACAAAACCACTGCCCCATTCAGCACTGTGGCCACATGGCTCACATGGGGAGATCTTGTGAGAGCATCCTTGCCAAGGGCAACCTGTGTTTGTGGTCCTCAGGCCTAAGGGAAGGGATTTATCTGCTTTGATGAAGAGCACAGGTGATATGCAGTGGGTGCAAGACGACAAACCTGCAAGTTAATAATTCTGTGTGCAAAAAAATGAGACATTTTTGCACAGGGGATATGCAGGGAATGCAAGAAGAGTATAAATCTGCAAGTTAATGATTTTGTGTGCAAAAAAGAGATATTTTTGCACAGGTGATATGCAGTGGGTGCAAGAAGAGTATAAACCTTCAAGTCAATAATTCTGTGTGCAAAAAGAGAGACATTTTTGCACAGGTGATATGCAGAGGGTGCAAGAGGAATATAAACCTTCAAGTCAATAATTCTGTGTGCAAAAAGAGAGACATTTTTTGCACAGGTGATATGCAGTGGGTGCAAGAAGAGTATAAACCTTCAAGTCAATAATTCTGTGTGCAAAAAAGGAGACATTTTTGCACAGGGGATATGCAATGGGTGCAAGAGGAATATAAGCCTGCAAGTTAGCAATTTTGTGTGCAAAAAAAGAGACATTTTGGCTGCTGCTTGCTCTGGATTCCTTTGTTTGCAGGGTAGGGATGCTGGCATGGCTGGCTGTGTAGAGGACAGCGTTGCTAGTCCTTAAGAGCAAGCTGCAGCAGGCATTTTGAATGCCTGCATTGAGTTTGTGCTTACAGAAGTTAATCACAGAACTTCAGAGGTTGGAAGGGACCTCCAGAGATCATTGAGTCCAACCTCCCTGCCAAAGCAGCATCACTCAGGGTAGCTCACACAGGAATGCATCCAGGCAGGTTTGGAAAGTCTCCAGAGAAGGAGACTCCACAGCCTCTCTGGGCAGCCTGCTCCAGGGCTCTGTCACCCTCACTGTAAAGAAGTTTCTCCTCATGCTGAGCTGAAACCTTCTCTGTTCCAGTTTGTATCCATTGCTCCCTTGCTTATTTCTGCTGACCACCACAAAGAGATTGGCCCCAGGCACTTGACACCCATCCCTCAGATATTTGTGCACATTGCTGAGATCTCCTCTCAGCCTTCTCTTCTCCAGACTAAACAGCCCCAGGGCTCTCAGTCTCTCTCCATAGGGGAGATGCTCAAGTCCCCCACTCATCCTCATGGCTCTCTGCTGGACTCTCTGCAGCAGGTCCCTGTCTCTCTTGAGCTGGCCAGCCCAAAAGTGGACACAGTATTGCAGGTGTGGTCTCACCAGGGCAGAGCAGAGGGGCAGAAGAACCTCCCTAAGCCTCGCTGACCACACTTTTCCAGATGCACCCCAGGATGCCATTGGCTCTCTTAGCCATATGAATGTTCTGCTAGAAGCCTAAAAGTCAGGTGCTTGGGTTCCTTCAGCAAGCTGAGTGTGTGTGGGAGCTCAGAATCTAGCCCAGCCTGCGTGGCAGTGACCATCACCATCCTCTGCTTTCCTTCCTAGAACACAAGAGTGAGATTGCCCATCGCTACCGGGACTTGAAGGAGGAGACATTCAAGGCCGTGTAAGTGGATGCTCAGCTTACATTTTCTGCTTGGTTTCCATCTCTGTTGATAGAATCATAGAATGGTAGGGCTGGAAAGCACCTCAAGGATCATCCAGTTCCAACCCCCTGCCATAGGCAGGGACACCTCCCACTAGTACAGGTCACTCAAGGCCTCATCCAACCTGGCCTTGAACACCTCCAGGGAGGGAGCAGCCACAGCCTCCCTGGGCAACCTGTTCCAGTGCCTCACCACCCTCACTGTAAAGAACTTCCTCCTAACATCCAGTCTAAATCTCCCCTCTGCCAGTTCAAACCCATAGTGAACAGGGGAAAAAAAGAAAAAAAAAAAAGGGCCACAGAAACACCCTGCATAGGCTAGTGAGGGCTGCCTGTGCCTCACGAAGCGTGGTGCTTCTTACTGTTAGGATAGAAAGCCTGCACATGTGCTAAGAGCTGCAAAAGTCATGATGGATTCCTTGCCCTCTACAAGAAGAATTCCCTGCAAGCCTGGTGAGAAAACCTGTGCTCCTTATGTGTGAAGAAAACAGACTTGAGTAGATAACCTTAGGATGGAGACAGGCATGACTAACGTGGGTTGAATAACTTTAGGATGGAGAGGAATTATGCTGGCTTCAGACACAACCGAAACAAACCACCTCAAAAAACAAACCTGCAGCAGGCTGCCTGAGACAATTCAAATCTGTTGAGAATGGCAGAGGGCTCTGCCAGGAGCCTAAGAGCTTTTGAAAGAAGGCAGCATGAAGATCAGTGTTTGTGACCAGCAAAAAGTGGCTCAGTTGATGCCATTTATGGAAGTGCTGCTAAAAATGGCAGAGAATTCAAATCAAAGCCTTTGCTGCTTTGGTTCTAATCTATTACTCAAGGCTTTTCTTCTTGGGAAGTGAGGATAAAAGCAATTTTGAGGAAAGAGCAAGAAGAGGGAGGCTATAGAATCATAGAATGGTAAGGTTGGAAGGGACCTCAAGGATCATCTAGTTCCAACCCCCTGCCATAGGCAGGGACACCTCCCACTAGCACAGGTCACTCAAGGCCTCCTCCAACCTGGCCTTGAACACCTCCAGGGAGGTTGTGGAGCACAGAATCACCCTATGTGATCTTCAATCACATAGAGTGATTCTGTGCTCCACAACCTCCCTGGGCAACCTGTGCCAGTGTCTCACCACCCTCACTGCAAACAACTTCCTCCTAACATCCAGTTTCAATCTCCCCTCTGCCACTTCAAACCCTCCCCAGCCTTCCTGTAGCCCACTTCAGATACTGGAAGGCTACTCTAAGGTCTCCTGGAAGCCTTCTCTTCTCCAGGCTGCAGAGCCCCAACTCTCTCAGCCTGTCCTCACAGCAGAGCTGCTGCAGCCGTCTGAGCATCTTGGTGGCCTACTCTGGACTGGCTCCAACAGTTCCATGTCCTTCCTGTGCTGGGGGCTCCAGAACAGCATACAGGACTCCAGATGGGGTCTAGGAGAGGTGGCACTGCACTCTTCCTGGTGCTCTGAACAAACACTTCTGAATCCAGAGGCACCTTTGGAAACGCTGCCTGTTCTGCTTCTCACCCTCGCATTCCAAACTCTGCTTTGTGTTCCAGCACCTTGATCACATTTGCCCAGTATCTCCAGAGGTGCTCTTATGAAGGACTGTCCAAGCTGGTGAAGGATGTAGTTGACCTGGCACAGAAGTGTGTTGCTGATGAGGATGCTCCTGACTGCGGAAAGTCACTGGTAGGCAGCAAATCTTTCACTGCTGTGTTTCTCCTCCCTCTGTGCAGCTACCAGAATCATCCTCACTGAGGATTTGTACCTGATCCTTTCAGGTGCTGCTGTTGCCATCAGTCAATGCTCACATTTTAGTGCTGAAAAAACTGGGTTTTGTCAGGTTCTGAATGCCTACCTTTCAGAAGGGCCTAAATGATCTCTGTAGCCCTATACCAGAGCCCAAGCACCACACCTTAGCACATTAGGTTTAGCATTTCCTGGAAATTCATGATAGCATTTACTAGAAGTACCCCAGCTGGAAAATCCAAGTCTAACTCTAGGTATTAAAGTCACCAGAGTGTGTGGTCAGGTCACAGTTTGGTGACCTGAAAATGTTTGAGTGCTACTTTAAGGTACTTAGTTAAAGAAGTTTTTAAAATAAACTCCTTCAAGATCAGGTAACAAGAGAAGTGTGCAGGTCAGTAAAGAACCCTAACAGGTTCAGCCCAGCCCTTCAGGACAGGAGGTGCTTGTGTCCTTGTGAGGTCTCACTTCAGGATTTCCTAAGCTCCTGCTTAGAGTCATAGATCCTTAGAATGGGTTGGGTTGGGAGGGACCTTCAAGATTATCCAGTTCCAACCCTCTGCTGTGGGCAGGGACAGCTCCCACTAGCCCAGATTGCTCAAGGCCTCATCCAACCTGACCTTGAACATCCACAACCTCCCTGGGCAACCCATTCCAGTGTCTCTCACCCTCACTGTCAGTAATCTCTTCCTGATCTCCAGCCTTAATCTCCCCTCTCCCAACCTTAACCCATTCCCTCTCATCCTATCACACGATCATCAAGTGGAGTATCAAATCCTACTTCACTTCATTTGAAGACTGAGTTTAGCCAGATGAGTAAGAGATCTTGCACAGAGTATTTTTAATTATCATCAGAATGCTTTTTTCCCCCAATCAAGCACTGAGGCACTTTTGCTGCTGGCTACAGCATTAAGCTTTTTGCCATTGCACTGAACCCTGGGGATCATTCCGATTCAGGAATCCAAACCTTGTCCTGCTGTTCAGGCTGGGTTTTCTGTCCTGGATAAGCAGAGTGTAGCTCAGGCTGTCTGTGCACAGTAACCCTGACCCTCAGCACCTCCCTCACAGCCTGCCATCTTCCTGGATGAGATCTGCCAAGTGGAAAAGCTGCGTGACTCCTACGGCGCCATGGCTGACTGCTGTGCCAAGGCCGACCCCGAGCGCAATGAATGCTTCCTCTCCTTCAAAGTGCAGCATCCAGACTTTGTCCAGCCCTATGAGAGACCAGCTGCTGATGTCATCTGCAAGGAGTACCAGGACAACAGGGTCTCACTGCTGGGACAGTAAGCCAAATGGCCATTACAGCTCTTTAAGTGTTAACGTTGAAGTATTCACCTGTGTGGAAGAGGGAGCCCCAAGCTAAGCAGAACTCGTGGACATGCTGAGCATTGGAACAGTACCCAAGTACTCAACCTGCTGTCTGCAGTTGCTCAGTCATTAAATATCCATGTTTTCATTTCATGCTAGAGCAGGTTTTTCCATTTAAAAGTGGTCTGCAAGGGGTCACAGTTTAAACATAGATTCAGAGATTCATAGAATGGTTTGGGTTGGAAGGGACCTTCAAGCTCATCCAGTTCCAACCCCCTGCCATGGGCAGGGACACCTCCCACTAGCCCATCTTGCTCAAGGCCTCATCCAACCTGGCCTTGAACCCCTCCAGGGAGGGGGCAGCCACAACCTCCCTACCTCCTTGGGCAATTTGTTCCAGTGTCTTCCCACCCCTGCTATCAAGAATTTCTTCCTAATCTCCATTCTTAATTTCTCCTCTTCCAACTCCAAGCCGTTGCCCCACATCCTATCACTCCAAACCCTTGTCAAAAGCCCCTCCCCAGCTTTCCTGTAGGATGCTTTCCCTCCCCCTCAGTGCCCTGAAGAACCACACTGTTTCCAGTACTGATTTCATAATTTGCTTGCTTCAGCTCCCCACTACTGCCATTGTAACTGGGCAGGATGAAGAAAGAGAGCAGCAGGAGGCATTGTGTTAGCAAATGAGATTCCGTTTCTAAACTAGAAATAAGCTGTAGAAGCTCTAAGAGGTTTAAGGCCATTTGCTGTTGTCATTGGAGCATGTGACTTATATTTTCCTTCTCCTTACAGTTTTGTCTATACTGTTGGAAGAAGAAACCCCTTCTTGTATGCCCCAGCCATCCTTGGCCTGGCTGCTGAGTATGAGCATGCACTTCAGAGCTGCTGCCAAGAGAGCGACGTCGGCACTTGCTTGGATGCAAAGGTAAGTCAGACGTATCCCTCTGGGTGAAGACTGAATCCACCTGGCATTTCTGATCCGCAGTAAGCTGCAGCCAAAGGGCTATTAAGGCAAGACAGATCTCACTTGGCAACCTAAAGTCAGCCATCATCACATCCAACCTGTACCATGAGAAGTCTCTCTTGGTCTTCCCCCGTTCATTGCCCAAGCAAATCACAGTCATTGAATGGGTTGGGTTGGAATGGACCTTGAAAATCACCCAGTTCCAGCCCCTCAGCATGGGCAGGGACACCTCACACTGGACCAGGTTGCTCAAGACCTTGTCCAACCTGCCCCATGGAGGGGGCATCCACAACCTCCCTGGGCAACCTGTGCCAGTGTCTCCCCACCCTCATCATCACGAATTTCTTCCCCATCTCCAGTCTCAATCTGCCCTCCTCAAGCTTCAACCCATTCTCTCTCTGGCACTTCACTAGCAACAGAGAGAAAAGCCAATGGAACTGTGTGTTTGTCTTTGATCACATTCTGTGATTCTGTGCTCCACAACCTCCCTGGGCAACCTGTTCCAGTGTCTCCCCACCCTCATCATCACGAATTCCTTCCCCATCTCCAGTCTCAATCTGCCCTCCTCAAGCTTCAATCCATTCCCTCCCACCCTTTCCCTACAAGTCCTTGTAAATTTAAATGCTTGTGAAGTTAGATGCTGACTGAGTGCTGCCTGGGACTGCCTGAGGAGTTCTCAGATGGCTTTTCAGCAGAGCTGTCTGGACCACAGTCTGCTGCATTTCTGCAGTGAGGGACTTTTCAGATGTGCTTTTCCCTCAGCCTGCCAGATGTAATCACTTCAACCTGACAGTGTGCATCCTGTTCCTATAGGCAGTTGCCATCAAAGAGAAAGCCAAGAAAGCCAGCATAAAGCATGAGTATGCCTGTGGAGTCATGAAGAAGTTTGGTGGCAGAACTTTCCAGGCTACGTAAGTTCCAACCTGGTTAACCTAAATGTGAAACGACTCAAGGAAAACACCACAATGGACAGTTCACTTCTCTGTGATGAGCTTCAAAACTGCTCTGCTGATACTTCCAGCAGGCTTTTGGCTGAGGATCATTGTCCCACAGAGGAGAGACCTGTGGGTCAGTTTTTTCAACACTAGGCTGGCACTGATCTCTGAGCTTAACTGCTGCAGTGCCGCCCAGAACCAGAGTTTCCAGAGGGTTTCATTTCCCCTCCTGCCAAAGCTGTGCCTCACTGATGCCAGCTTTTAGTGACAAGCACAGCACCAATCAGCAGACCAAGCTGCAGTCAGAGAGTTAAATTTGGCAGAATCTCAGATGTCAAAGCTGCATTTTTAAGCTTCACAAAGATTTTTGCACAGAGAGCTGCTTGCATTCTGTGGCCTCAGTGATCTCAGAGATGTTCTCCAGCTGACACAATTCTATGATTCTGCTGTGCTGGCATTGCCTAGGAGCAGCTCCCCAGATACAGTCAGCTTTGACTCAAAGCTTTAATTAGGACTACACGTGTCTGTGCTAACTGATCATGGAATCTTAGAATGGGGTGGGTTGGGAGGGACCTTGAAGATCACTGCCCCAGGCAGGGACACTTCCCACCAGCCCAGGTTGCTCAAGGCTCATCCAACCTGGCCTTGAACAGCTCCAGGGAGGGAGTATCCACAGCCTCCCTGGGCAACCTGTGCCAGTGTCTCCCCACCCTCACCACCAAGAATTTCTCCCTAACCTCCAGTCTCACTCTCCCCTCTTCCAGCCTCAATCCATTCCCTCCTGCCACATTGAAACAAGCCCTTCCCAGCTTTCACACAGGCCCCTGCAGTGACCTGCAAGGTTTCTGTTCCATACAGAGCTTTACAACAAGGGTATTTTTCTTCTTTTCCACTCAGCAAACTTGCTTACCTGAGTCAGAAATATCCCAAGGCTCCATTCCCAGAGGTTGTGAAGGTTTTGCATGATATTAACGACATCTACAGAGAGTGTTGTGATGGGGACATGTTGGAGTGTATGGATGACAGGGTAAGCCAAGTCCTTTCCAACCATGTCTGCAGGCTCAAGAAGTGCTTAGGAAGACAGCAGTTTGTGCTGTGGTGCCAGTGAGCTCTGGAGAACAGCTTGCATGTGAGGAATAGCAAAACTGCAGTGAATTAAATGTTGGCTGGCTGGCTGGCATTTAGACCCACTCCTGAAACCAGCTGGTGTCCAGTGCTGGTCCAGCCTTGACGAAGTTCTGGGGCTTTTCATGTTCTGTCCTCTCTCAAAGCTGGGCAACTGACAGGACTAACAAGATCAGTCAGGCCTCTTTCTGACAGACCACTCAGTGACTTTCATGGATCCACAGAAGGGTTTGGGTTGGAAGGGACCTTCAAGATCATCCAGTTCCAACCCCCTGCCATGGGCAGGGACACCTCCCACCAGCCCAGCTTGCTCAAGGCCTCATCCAACCTGGCCTAGAACACCTCCAGGGAGGGAGCAGCCACAACCTCCCATGCCAACCCATTCCAGTGTCTATCACCCCTAAATTAAAGAAGCTCCCGCTCATGTTTAGAAGGAAGTTCTTATGTTCTACTCTTCCAGGGTACAACCAGACTACAAACTTTTTTGTAATTTGATGTGAAACAACTTCCTGGAGTCCTTATGGAAAGCTCCATGTCACAAGATCTCACAGCAGTTATGCAAACAAAACCCCTGCCCTGCAAAACCAAGGCCTAAAACCAAATTATTACATGAAGAACACATCCCACTGGTGTACAGCAAACTGTTCCTGTGCCATTCCATGCCAACCAATGTCTCTGCTGGAGCTTCACCTTGCATGCATTGCTGCCTTCAGTGGGGATATCTGATCACATTCTGTGATTCTGTGCTCCACAACCTCCCTGGGCAACCTGTGCCAGTGTCTCACCACCCTCACTGTAAAGAACTTCCTCCTAACATCTACTTTAAATCTCCCCTCCCCAGTTTAAACCCATTCCTCCTCATCCTGTCAGTCCCACCTCCCTGCTATGGGGCAGGGACACCTCTCACCAGCCCATCTTGCTCAAGGCCTCATCCAACCTGGCCTAGAACACCTCCAGGGAGGGAGCATCCACAACCTTCCCTGGGCAACCTGTGCCAGTGTTTTCCCACCCTCACTGTCAAGAATCTCTTCCTAACCTGCAGTCTAAGTGCCTGGCTTGCCAGAGTTGGTTCTCTGAAGGAGGGAACCACATCCTGCCTTGCACCTGTGAACACGGTGCTCACATGCACAGGACATACCCATCCCACTGGTTATTCCTCTTTGAATGGGGATAATAATTCTTTAGGAAGGTGCCAAGTAAATAAATGACCTGATAGAAAAGCACAAGAGGCTGAAACGAAAGAATTCACCAACTGAAATGCTGAATTCACAGCTTGTCTGATACCTGCTTTTAACCCCCCAGGCACGGCTGATAGAGTACGTTTGCTCTAAACAAGATGTTTTCTCAAGCAAAATCAAGCACTGCTGTGAGAAGCCAGTTGTGGAGCGAAGCCAGTGCATCGTTGAAGCAGATTATGATGACAAGCCTGAGGGCCTCCCTTCCCTGGTTGAAAAGTACATCCAGAGCGATGAAGTGTGCAAAAACTTTGAGGCAGGCCACGACGAGTTCTTGTCTGAGTACGTAGTGCCCTGCGGATAGCCTCTTCCTGCCCCAGGCTGTGCCTTTTGCACCCTTGGGTGCGAAAGGCAGGAGATGAGCACCTGGAGGCCTGGTGTCACTGCTGTAGCCTGAGCCTTAGCTAAAGCCCTGGGTTCTCTTGAGAGAAACTGCTTGAGAGAGTCCAGCACAGAGCCACAAAGATGCTGAAGGCAGTGGAATTTAGGAGGAGAGTCTGAGGGAGCTGGGGTTTGGAAAGGAGGAGCCTGAGGGGTGACCTCATTCACATTGATAGAGATGTGCAGGGTGAGCGTACCCAGAGAGCCAGGCTCTGCTGGGAGATGCCCAAAGACAGGACAAGGAGCAGTGGGTGGAAGCTGAGGCATAGGAAGTTTCATGTAAACATGAGGAGGAATTTTTTCCACTGTGAGGGTGACAGAACCCTGGAACAGGCTGCCCAGGGGGGTTGTGCAGTCTCCCTCTCTGGAGATATTCTAGACCTGCCTGGATGTATTCCTGTGTGACCTGCTCTAGGTGATGCTGCTCTGGCAGGGGGGTTGGACTGGATGGGCTTGGGAGGTCCCTTCCAGCCCCTGTGATCCTGAGCTGTGCTCTGTCTTGCAGGTTTGTGTATGAGTACTCCCGAAGGCACCCTGAGTTCTCTGGCCAGCTGATCCTGAGGATCACTAAGGGATATGAAGCACTCCTGGAGAAGTGCTGCAAAACAGACAACCCTAAGGAGTGCTACAGCAAAGCTGTAAGTGCAGAGCTTTATTTGCAGATGACTGCAGAGCTTAGGTGGTGCTGATCATGAAACCATTGGGTTGAGATGCTCCTACAGCAGGGCAGAGAGCATCTTGAGAGGCTAAACCCAGGGGAGTGAATTTAAGTGAAAAGGCACAAACCCTGCTGCCTTTGGAACAGGATATCTGGCAGAACTTGAGGCTCCCATGAGAATCAAGCCCTGCCTATGCCATCCAGGCAATATGGAAGTGATTGGCCTGGCAAAAATCTCAGAGCTGGAAAGATTTAGAAAAGGTTTCCTCCATGTGGAGGAAATGCCGAGGGAGCTGCCTTTGTTCAGCCTTGGGAAGAGAAGGCTGAGGGGAGACCTTTTCACCATGGACCACCACTAGCAGGAGGCTGCCTAGCAGGAGGCTGCCTAGCAGGAGGCTGCAGACTCCCTTTTTCCAGGAAGTCCCATGGAAAAGACAAGAGGTGATGGGAACAAGATCCACATTGGACTCCAGCAGAACATTTGTCCCCATGAGCACAGTCAGACACTGGAACCATCTCCCAGGGGAGCAGTGGGGTCCCCTACCTTGGTCAGTTTTCAGCCTCAGCCTGGCAGGCTGCTGGGCCAGCTCATTGCAGCTCGACTGTGACCTAGAAGGGTTGGACCAGGTGGTCCCTGGGGGTCCCATCCAGCTCTGTGACTCCGTGCAAAGGGAGGTGTGTGTGTGTGGCTGTCAGCAGGACACCCTGCTCTACCCTTGCTGATAAACTGACACTTGTCTGCAGGAGGAGGATTTGAACAAACACATCAAAGAAACTCAGGATGTTGTGAACACAAACTGCGAGCTGCTCAACACCCATGGCGAGGGAGACTTCCTCAAGGCGTGAGTCTCGCTGATCTGCACTCTGAGTGCAGGCAATCATCCTGCCAGCTCTGGGCAGACCTCTTTGGTCTTCCCTTCTGTTCTGACTCTGGTGGTCCAGCTGAGCAGAGCATCCTTCCAACATGGCTCTCTTGGATCTGACTTTTTTTTTCCAGGCTTCTGATCCGCTACACTAAGAAAATGCCTCAGGTTTCCACTGACACCTTGGTTGACATGGGGAAGAGGATGACAGCTGTTGGCACCAAGTGCTGCCAGAAGCCTGAGGAGAAACGTATGCCTTGCTCTGAGGGATATGTGAGTACCTTGGGGGTTCTCTCTGCTCCTCTTGGAGATTCCTCCCTTTCCCTGGGAGGCAGCGAACTCACTGTGGGTTTTCATCAACCTCAGGCTAAGCATAGATTCAGAGAATGGTTTAA
>WBNM01022010.1:0-28464 GCA_013399055.1 Ramphastos sulfuratus | reverse complement strand
AGCCCAAAGATCAATTGGACCTTTGGACACAAGATAGCCAATCAAATGGCAGTTAGCCAAGATTTGGCCATATTGGGTGAAGCCATAGGCTTGCTTTATCCTTTTTTGGGCAGATCACGGGCCCTGCACAAGGCAACCGTGTGCACCCTGTTTACCGCAGGTGATGGACAGACCCCGGACCCCAGACTTAGTGGTGCCAGGTCCTTTGTCCCTTTTCCTGCAGTTGCTCTCTCCCCAAAACAGAAGGAGAGAGAGCAGAAAAACATGTCTGCATAAGCCAGGGCATTTACAAGCCTAACTTGGCCTGTTTAGGCCTACCACGACATAGCCTTCCACTATCTGAAGGGGGCCTACAGGAAGGCTGGGGAGGGACTATTTATAAGGTCTTGCAATGACAGGACAAGGGGCAATGGGTTTAAACTGGCAGAGGGAAGATTTAGACTGGATGTTAGGAGGAAGTTCTTTCCAGTGAGGGTGGTGAGACGCTGGAACAGGTTGCCCAGGGAGGTTGTGGAGGCTCCCTCCCTGGAGGTGTTCAAGGCCAGGTTGGACAAGGCCTTGAGTAACCTGTGTTAGTGGGAGGTGTCCCTGCCTATGACAGGGGGTTGGAACTAGATGATCCTTGAGGTCTCCTTCCAACCTTACTATTCTATGATTCTATGAAATTAAACAGGAAGCCAAGGATATTTATCAATATTGTAGGGACACAAGTAAATATTAAAGAAGAGAGGAGAGTTATTTCAGTTACAAAATATAGCAGCCTGTGGTATCAGTGACAAAATTTTCTTGTATCAACTCAGTAGAAATTAAGTGTGCTTTTTAGGTTTCCATAGACAAGCTTTTTAAATGGCATTTAAAATCAGTAGGGAATGTTTATGCTCTTTACAGTTGAGAGAAAACTTGTCAGAATACAAAAGATTGTGGAGTCAAAAGGAAAGTTTGGGTTCAAAAACCTTTCCGAGCTCTTTTCTGACCTCAAAAGTAATATTTGAAGGACAGTGAACTTGACTGTCTGATCTCTCCTGCTTTTACTCTGTGAAAGATTATGGTTGATGCTTTTGTTTCTTTCTGTAGATCCTAGGTTTATCACAGTTCATTGAAAAGCATTTTATTAACTGATGAGAGAGAAGTAAATATTTAGAAACATAAATTTATTACGTATAAATGTGAGAGTGGAAAAGAGGACAGAGCTAAGTGCCTCAAGAAATCCATTCCATCTTTGTCCTTTACAGCATCTTTTTTGATTCTTTTTTAGCTGTATGTACACAATTTGTAATCTTAATCATCAGCCATTTCTCCTGCCCACATACGTAAGCTCTGAAAGTTTTGGTTTTGATGTTAGGGGGTCAGAGCTACCAGAGGAACCAATATGAACACATCAGTCTTCATCTCACACTCAGTACTAAAAATCCATAAAAATGTGCTAATCTTACAAACAAGAAAAATAAAAAAAACCCAAACAACACACCACCACCAAAACACCACCACACACACAAACCAAAACAAATACAACCCCCCCCCAAACCTTCTTTCCTTCTAATTCATAAGCAGCTGACAAGTTTCCCTTTCTTATTCCTGCACAGTCATGTGTGCAGCTCAGGTACAAAAACACACAAGCAACAACACCACAAAAACAACAAACCCAAAACAAAACAACAAAAAACCCACAAAACCAACCCATACAAACCAAAACACTAAAAACAACCAAACCCCACAATGTTATCCACATCTTATGCTTATTTACAGGGAAAACTATCAGTCCTCTGCTCTTATAAGTTTTTCAGTCTCTGCATGAGTTCTTGGATTCCACAAAAAACCCAAGGGACAGATTGCACAAATCGATTTATGGAAAGAGAAAGACAAACCACTGAAAAGCAATAATGTGTGATTTCACAAGCCAGAACAAAATGGTTTTCTTTTAATGTGACCCAAAATATTGACCTGGTAATCTGGTAATTATCAAAAATATCCAAGCAACTATCCCATTTTTTGCCATCTTCTCTACCAACTGTGAGCTGAAGTAAATTCACATAATCATTACTGCTTTTACCATTAGAGACAAGTAGTGTCTCTGATTTTCCAAGATCAAATAGAGACAAAAAAAACAGCAATGCAAAACCATTTTACGTAACAGAGTCCCACCAACTCAAAGCAAATATTTCTCTCTAAAGGAGTATGAACAATATACAATATTGTATAATATATTTAGCAGTTTATGTGAACATAAGAATATATTTTTCCCTAAATGTATTTTTTAAATGAACATAATCTAACTACTTTTATATTAATTCCCTTTGAGAATGCACAGCACTTTATAGTCTTTAAGGCAGGAGAAATTAAGTTTCTAAGATTCCATAAATAATGCAAAAGCTTTGGCACCAACTATGATGGAGTGCATAGCAAATATAGCAAACACACCAAGAATAGAAGAAAACTCAGCCAGTTGTTTTCAGTAAAGAGGAAAGTATATTTCCTTTGAACACTGTTTGGCATTAGCCTGATGAAATATTTTTTTGGGACCAATGATTTGGACTGAGGGAACTCTCGATGCCCCTACAGTTTAGCACATTACTAATGCATTTTCTTTCCTAACTGTCATTGCTGTGGCTCTGAGCATTACAGCTGTCTAGGATGCAAAATGCCAGAAGCTAATTTACTGCTCTGCTTAATTAAAGTTGCATTTACCATTGAAAGTAAAAGAAACTAAATGTCTGTTAGATGTAATTAAAAATGATAAGACATTTGCATTTTTGTTCAGAAGTGCCCTTGTTTCCCTAACTGTTGCTGTAACCTCCTATGGAGATTTTACTAATGATTCAAATCTCCTCAGGCAATTGCCAAATATCAAGATCTGTTGTAATAAGTAATAGACTTCTGTTTTACCATTGGCGTCACAGTTCAGATGTGTCTAAAATAGGCATATAGAAAAAAAACCAAATACTGAAACACACACATTTTGCTGAAAGATTGACTTGTTCAAAGAACTGATACAAACACACTTAAGAGTTCCATGTTGCAATGTTATTTTCTCCATTAAAGCTCTTTTCCCTTAACAATAATAAAAACTGCATCAATATGAAAGCAAGAAGATATAACAGAAAGGCATTTACCTTTTCAATTTCTCCCTGAAATGTCTATCCAATGTTCAATATTTCCAAAATTATTGCAGTTTAGGTTTTTTGGGGGGGGGGGGGGGTATTCGTGGTCTTGGAGAACAGTTGCTAAATATGTGGAACAGGGTGCTGTTACTCAAAAGCAGTTGCCTAATAAAAAGGAATAGAAAAGTACAACCTGTCAGTAGCCTCTCTGCAACACGCTCTTATTGAACACTGATGGTACTATATTCTAGTCAACAATGATCTGCCCACACATCCTAAAAGACTGTTGTTAAGGTCAGCTGGAAAATATATTAAAGCAATTCCTGCAGAAGTGGAACAATATGCAGAATGTTTGTTCAGATTAAGCAGGAAGGAAATTTATTTTCTGGATCTATTTTTACTAATTTCTTTACACCAAAACTACTGGCATTTTATGATATGCTGTTAGGTGTTGAAAAAACTAGAAGGATGACAGTTTTGAGGGATTACAGAATTCAGACTACTTGACCTGAAAGGGTTATAGTGACCTATGATCCTTGTCTCTGCCCCAGAAAACAGTATTAATATCAAATACTGCTTCATAACTGAACATCTTTGCAGGTACTTACAAAGTAAGAAATCTAACAGCAGAGGTAGAATCTGAAAGCAAATCCAGAAACAGTCTGTGCAGTAAAACTACTGCAGAAACATGACTGGAAGTTCACAACAACAGCAGCATTTAATTAAGAAGAAATAACTGTACCTCATTTAGTCTATTCCTTGTATTTCTGTTAGCAGAATCACAAATGTGCACTACTATTTTAGCAAAATTGTTATAAAATGATGGATATTTCAACCAGCCTTTTGTACTATATGTATGCCATGTCAAATGTGAGTTTTCTGATAGTAAGGAATTATTTGATTGAGAAAGAATTCTGTAGTTCAGAGACAAGTGAAATATAATTAGAAATCTAGTCATATAGACAAATAAAAATATCAATCATGTTGATCTCTAATGTATTTTAATTTACCCAGGGTACTTACTCATCTGTGAATCTCCACTGATTTGCATGGTATTATGTTATCCTCCTCGGAGGATTATGTGCAAAATACTAAATCCCACCCATTGCCTCTGCAGGTCACAATTATACTTTAATATACTTCAAGTACTGCCAAGAGCAACTAGAGATTATATATAAAGTGCTATTGTTTTTGAAAACTGAGAGATTTGCTTTTGCTTCTGTTCCAAACTCTACTGATTGAAAATTCAAAATCAGAAGCTTAACTGTTTCAACATCTTAATACTGTTGGGGTTTTTTACATTAATTTTTACTACTTTTTTTTTTTTAACAAATCCATAAAAGTTATATCCTAATATGGTTGTAATACCCAAACTGAAAGACATTCTTTTTCAATCTAGTGCATTCTGCTAATTTTTGGCATTTTAAAATACTTATTTTAATGTCAAATTGAAGATGCAATAGTCATCCAAAATTTAGAGACTGCTTCCCCAAAGTTCTTTAATGTGTGCCATCATGTAAATATACTTTATCAGTTAATTTCATTAGCCTTTTTCCAAAGAGTTTGTGCATAGAGTATTTTCCAGGTTAACATTCCCCATATTTCTCCTTCTGTTAAGTGAATGCAGCTGCAATGTGTGTTGATCTGATCTCCTCTAACACCAGAATAATCAATCATATTTGTAATTGTGTTCTTCTGTTTCAGCCCAAATAATCTTATTATTGTTTCTACTTTAGCCTAAGAAACCTGTGTTTGAACTGCTTCATACAAGTTAAATAAATGGTCCTCTGCCTTGTACTACATCAGTATGTACTGCAAACTCTAGGTTTACAAATAAAAAAGTGGCTAAAAATCACTCATTTTCAAAATAAATCCATGCTCTCCTCCTTCAGCTTCTTTCTCCCTCTTTTATTCCCATTTTCTGAAAGAAAGTAGATCAGCATTTACCTTTCAAAAGCATTTGTGGGCCACAACATGAGCACAACTGGGTATAGGCTGCTTCCTACTGTCCTTTCTGTAGGTGCTAAATCTCTGTAGACTTCCTACAGTCTACTGTATGAGCTAGATGTAAAATACACCTTCTAATACAACAATTTATGTATCGACTATCAGAACATAGTCAATCTTATGTTACTTCTAAGACTATGTTGGCACTGCTGACACAAGTCTTGGCATACCCAAGCTGTCTATGAAGGGGAAGTATAATTTGGAGATGCTAGGCCAGATGCTGCAAATAGAATACTCATATCAGCTTGTCCTTATAGATAGCACTTTTCTGGTTTGTAGACTCTTATTTATGATAGTAAAGTTCATCCCTAGATAAAAAAAAATTGTAATAAAAGACATTACTAACAGTATTGCTCCTTCAAGCTTGTTTCATAATAAGAAAGCTTAAAATACATCACATTGAGTCTGCACCTAAACAATTAAGTGAAGACAACAATTACCTATAAGTGATGACATATGACAGCTCTAATCCAGACAGTAGTTCTGAACGGTGAATGTACAAAATCCTTAATTAGTTTTTTTCATGTTTTTTCTGAAAGTAATTAAAACAGGAGCAGCAAATTTACTTCTGGCAAAAAGTCAGGCACTAGAAGGCCCTAAATATGCAAAAATGGAAACAAAATATAATGAGCCTATTTTTACATTATTTGTTATCTATTTCTTGCCACTATGCAATAACCCAAATAGAATGAATTAAAAGAAAAAGATAAGCATGTAAAGATAACAAGATTATGAGGAGAGAATGAGAGGCTTGAATTATACAATTCTCTAACACCAGAGTGCACAAGACGATTCTTTGCTTAACAGAGTTTACCTTCCCTATAATTACTCCAGTGTCTGGGTCCACAGAGAAAATACTTCTAGTAAGCAATTATTTTGCCATTTTTATCTTTTTCTTTACACTTTATTGTTGCTTGACTTTATTAGTCAGTGCTCTACTTTCTGCTGTAGAGAGTAGATCTTAAAATAAAATTTAAGCAAGACAAATTGTTTCATTGACTATCCCCACAGATTCCATCAAGAGTGAAAGTGTTTCAAAAGATGTTTAGCATTTCTCCACATTGCGAGGTTTGTTTGAAATAAAAAGGCACTATAAGTTACTATTTCTAAGCTCAATCAATTAACTTTCCAAAGAGGGAAAACACTGGCTTCATCAAATTATTCTCTATTACATCATAATTTCTCTAAAGCCAACTATTTTTTTTTTCAATTTAACAGACAGTACTAATATTAATCATCGTATTTCCAAATAAATAGATAAATGCAAAACCAATGTCTATCCTTATATGAACTGAGCAATTTTATATACACATTTCAGATGAAGGTCACTTCAGTGTTAAGCTCTATGATTTTATTGTACCTTAAAATGTTTATAAAATCATTTAATAAGTCAAATTGAATGCTACCTGCAAATAAGGCTGACAATATCTGATGAGTAAAACCAAAGTGTTCTGAAAATAGTGTGATTTAATTTTTCTTTTTCCTGAAGCTACGAATCATAAATCTCACGACACAGAAATCTAAATGAAGATGTGCATCCCTAATAAATGATCAAACAATTTTCAACTAGTTACATTTCACTTTCTGTATTTTATCTTTTCAGCAACAAAACTTAAAATCAGAATTTCTTGAAAAATCTGTGGGTTTTAATGCTTTCCCTTTATGTTTATTGGTTGACAACTGCTTACCAGCAACAAACCTTGTAAATACATGTAGGTCTATTATCAAGCAAACTAGTACAGGCAAGGTAGTATTTTAGACTCGGTACTGAAATAAAATATTTGTTGTGACTGCCATATTATGGTTAAATAGTAATTTCAGTTTGGTATCTGAATATCATTCAAACCTCATTGCAATGCTTAAACATGATGAAGTTTTAAAGGTATTAAATATAAATTACATTTCCTAATAATGGACTAAATTATATAAATGATACTTTGTGTGTTATTACAAGACAGTTGATATCTCTAAAAGCATTACTGTGACTGGCTTTTAGAACTTTGAATTATCTGAGACTGACAGGATTAATGGTAGGTTCAGAGTTTCCATAAGCAATCAGACTCTTCAGACACCTTTGAAGATTGTCCTAACCTGATTTTCAAATACACTTTATGGCTATGTGGTCTTTCTAATCTGTTATGAAAGTAGCATCCATTTGGGTTTTTTGTATGTAAATTTACAACTTTGTAGAAACTTGCTAAGTAACTTCTCCTGCAGTGTCATGGTGTAGACCATATAATTACATCTCTGAACACTATTTCAAGGCTCATTCTCATTCCTTTATTTAGAATTTCTTTTATTTGCAGACAGTAGTCTCCTACAGATTGCATCCTCTACACTCAGAAAACAGTATTTTCTGCTCATGGTGAGATAGAAAAACCAACAAACAAATTGTCATCTAACTTTTATAGTCATGCAACAAAATAAGATGATGTTAAGAATTTAGCTTTGTTTCGCTTCTGAGAACAGAAGCTACCAACAGAAGCTAACAACCATGCTGTCACTTCCATGACATGGATGTTTGGGTGTATGATCTAGCCCTTGAAGCAAACACACATACAAGAATTATTGTCACAACATCATGTGCNCATTCTATGATTCTATGCAAAAATAACATGTCAAGTTTACTAAAAAGGATTCACCAAATATCTCAGATATACCAATCATCTTTTCTGAATCATTAAGTTTCTGGGATTCAATACTTAAATTAAGCTGTGTCGTTTACTTTGAATAAGAAGTAGAGATACCTCTAAGTTTTGCTGTTCTGAAGATAAAAAGAGATCACCCTGAAACTCAAGGCTTCGGCAGATTAGTAACATCTGCTGTACTTCTTCCTTTGTGAGGAAGGGCAGAAGAAACAAACACCTCATATTTCCCATTATCCTGTTCTCACTCTGAAGAAACTGCTATTATGCTGGGAGGCTATGAGAGAGTAATAGAAAAAGAAAACTGGAAAAGGGCAAGGATAATTTCCCTTTCCTTTATTGCCTTCCCCTGCAGGAACCTGGTAGCACAAAGCTTGTTATCACCATCCATTGCAGAAAAATCTTCCAAAAACCATTTTAATGGCTTTGACTGCTTTCAGTGTATGTGTAGGCTTAGATACATCCTTGATCTAAGCAACAAAAGCACATTTTGGTGTCAAAGTATATCAGAAATTAGGTGTAACTGGAACTCGGTAGCAATTGAAGTTAAGTCTGCAGAAGATATTTCAGTCTTCAGTATCTGAAAGAATGGGTACCAAGACCACACTACAGTCCTCCATCCCAAATATTTAGGTGGTGACAGGCAACAAGCATTTCTACCTGTTTTATACCATTGTAACAGGACATTCCAACACACAGAACAAAACAAAAAAAACAACCAACAAACAATTTGTTGTGTGTACAGCTGCAACCTTCATCTATGGGCAAAACACTCAACATTTGATAGGATGGTGAAAACAATTTTATTTTTCAAGTTACAACTGATTCTATTTTAGGAAAAAAAAAAAAGATGAGAAAAATAATTATTATATAGCCCAAAAGAACAAATGCTGTCTGTTTTCAGTGCTTACTCATCTTGCATGAAAGGAAACCAGATACTTATCAAATACTTATCAATTATGCACAAAGCAAATACTTACCAATTATGTGTCACACTCTCCATTCATAAACAGGTATATAACAAACAGAATCAAACTTTCCTGTTCATGTAAATTGCATATTTTTAAAAGATAGTTAATTATCCTATTGAATTTCCTAAATTGTAGACCATGTGAAATTACAAAATCTTCAAAGAGCCTTAGAAAACCGCTATAGTGTAAGAATTTACCATACTGTTTCCAAGCATATTGGTCAAAAATACTTAAGCTGGTTCCTTTTTCATATTAAAGCAGTGGAACTGGAAGCAGTTCTTCTAAAGTCCATATTCTCCTAATAGCATAATGTTAAGTTTCCATTAAATACTTATCTTAGATCCACACCAAGACATAAGTATACTCCTCTGGACTGTAAAAATGCTCGGGTTTTGTGTAGTAGGATTTTGAAAGTGCACAGATGGCTATTACAGATTACTACAATGGGACTGTGCAATAACAGTATCAGCTGTGTAACAACCAGTCCATCTCTGAAAGAGACTGCAAATTCAGAGAGGGAATCCTTTCAGAAAAGGGCTACGACCTGAGTCAGGGGAACTGAGATTTTACATTACAACAGATTTCTGGTGTTACACAAAAGACTGAATGCTTGTAGCATATTTGATATTCAAATTGTTTCAGTGAATTGTTTAGGGAAATTGAAAGAACTGAATTACTCAACATTATAACAATTATACCAGTAAACGCTCAGCTCTTATTTGTTATTTTTTTTCTAATTTGATTATAAAGATATTAATTCCAGAAACCCTACATTGGAAGAGAGAGTTACTAAGATTGGAAGCTAACTTTCAGACCATTAGTCCTCGCTGAGATCACGTTCACAGTGCCTGAAAACTCTTGAGAAATCTTTGCTAGTTCATTTGAGAAGATATGATGTTTTGATTCTACATCTCATTGAGCTAGTAAGGGAAAAACAAAACTAAACCCAAGACAAACAAACAGAAAAAAAACCCCTCCTCTTAAGAATTTAGGGACTAGCTTTTGAATCTTAGGATTATTTTCTATTTCTTTTAGGAGACAGCAGCACCTCACAAAATTGATATCTCCTTCGTTTATTTTTCCATTCCTTTTTCACTGGTTCACTGACACATTTAGGAATTGAAGACTCACTTTAGGCCTTTCTTATAATTACTCAAACAGATACTACATACATTTGGTATCCTGAAGTTCAGTGCAATAGCAACTGTCAATAGAAACTATCTTGCAGAGCAGATGCTTTGATGTCAGAATAATTTAAAGTTTTTCTTTAATCGTGGCTATCATTATTATGAATACAAAGCTATGTGACATTATTAACATATTTGTGAAGATAAGACTGCACAAAGCAAAAGTCAGTATTACAGTAAATACTGCTTTTTAGTGTCTCACCTGAAGCAATGAAGACTAAAAAAAGTATAGTCACTTTTTCATCTAGATTTAATCAAAACTCTTACTCTATATAGAGGCACTGCAGTAGTCCCTATATTAACATCTTCCAGTCTTTCTTCCCCTCCCCCCCAAATAACTTGGTCTAACCTTTATTCAATACAAGAAACTTGATCCTAGGATTTAAAAAAATAAATAAATATAAATAAATTCATCAATATTAATAATAAAAGCAACTGAGTTAAGGAACCAGTTCTCACAAAGTGCTTGTCCTGGTAGGCATAAATCCTGCCAGGCTGGTTTAAACCCTTGCTCAGTCCTCCTTCTGTTCAGGGTCCGGAAGTTGAAGTAGATTGAGCTAAGCTAAGCAAAGCCCTGAGGTGAGGAGCTCAGCACTGTGTCTGGTGCAGCCCCTCAGCGTGCCTGTGCGGTCACACAAGTCACGAAGCTTTGAATGCATTGGGCAGTACAAGAATGCTAAATGCCTATTGGCCAGTTTCACTTTCAAATTGGCCTATTTAAGGGGGGATGATTGAGAAGCCACGCCTTTTTCTACACAGCTGTCCTCAGAGATCATCTCTCTGCAGCACCCTTTAGCGGCTCATTACCTGGGAATCGCCATGGCCATGTGTTTGCAGCTTACACTGGCTCTGCAGCAACTCTCTCTCCTCCCCCCTCTGTATTTTACCACAGGATCAGTTACCGTGAGTTTTGGAAGCATTTTTATATGGGAAACTTGCTCAGGGATCATTTATCATGAGTACCACGTGCTGGGGTCAATGCTAAGCCCTTTGCAGCACAGTTAGAAGTTTTTCCTGTTTTGTGTTCCTATTTTCCCAAGTTCTGATTGTTTAAACTGTTTAATTGTGTGTTAATAAATATTCTTTGTGCCAATATTTCCTGTCGACTGAAAATCCAAAGAATCTGAGGGATTTTTCCCCGAATTTTTGAATATTAATAAAAAATATTCAGAGATATTAATAATAATAATAATTCATAACTGGATATTAAAACCTCACAGTGCTTTAGCAGCTCAGGATTTTACAATTTTTGCTGTTTGCTTGAAAAATCTAAAAATTTGTCCTCACCGAATTTAAGGAAAGTTTGTCATGAGATTTGCAATGAATCATGATTTCAACCTAATGTGTCTCTTGAGGCCTGACTTCTAGAAACCCCTACAGGAAAAATGGGCTGAAATATGCACTGCAAAATTCAATGCTTTCCATTTTCTCAAACATTTGAAGACTTTATTCTGACATCGATAAAACTTTTATCTATGCAAACTCACTGAGTTTGTATGCAAATGCCTTTTTCCTTCATATATGCAGGTATTCCCACAAACATAATTTAACAACTGTTTGTCAAAAAAATACATTCTCTGATAGATACAATAGTAGTGTACATTACTATCAGTTAGGGCAACCAATATTCAAAACTGAATAATTAAAAGGAATTTCATACTATGTTATCCACACCTTGGATTGCTTTACATCTAAAGTTTTTTCATCGTTCGGGTTACCAACACTATCGTTCGGGTTACCAACACTATCGTTCGGGTTACCAACACTATCGTTCGGGTTACCAACACTATCGTTCGGGTTACCAACACTATCGTTCGGGTTACCAACACTATCGTTCGGGTTACCAACACTATCGTTCGGGTTACCAACACTATCGTTCGGGTTACTTCACACATAAGTTGATTATTTTAATGCAAGGTACGACTAGTCCAGCTGCTTTTGAACAGGAAAGTAAAACGAGTGATAGTTACTCTTTTTTAACAAATTTGAAAGCTATATCTGAAAGGAAAAGAAAGTATTACAGATAGAACCAGAGTGGGGGGAAAAAAACACCCCACAGTATTATAAACAAAAATAACCGGGTTAAGTCCCCAGCAAGGCATTATGATTCCATACTTTCAGAAGCTACAATTCATAGATGTACACATACAGCTTAAAGTGCAAGACAGGTTTAAAACCTCTTCATCAGATGATACATAAAATATATAGCTGAGGGGATAGAAAATGTTCTTCTGGCTGGTTGAGCAGCAAAATTGCTTTGTTACTAGGAGGTGATGGTAGTCAGATATAGCATTAAGCATAAACCTTACAACAGCTCCTGCAGCAACGTTATCTGGAGTTACAAGCAGTACCAGAAACTGCTGAAGCACCCTTTACAAGGTGGAGTTACTGTCCTATTAATGATTTGCTATCTTTTCCTGACAATATCATGTGTCCTGGTTTATGCGTAACTTACACCACTGTTAAGGAATAAAACCATAGGTATTTGTAACAATACAATAATGGTATTCTTCCAAATGTTTGTATATTTTCTCTGTGAAGGTCTTAATTTAGTGCTTTGTTAGGGAAGACCCAAGCTTCTGAGCTGAATTTTTTTTTCCAGATCTTTGGCTCTTGTATAGACAAAAGGGTTTTTTTGTTGGTTTTTTTTTTTTTAACTATTCTGTTTGATTATTTTCTTATTATTGTGCCTCTGGTTTAGGAGCTTTACTTGGTAATTCTCCAGTTTTTTACATGAGTTTTAGGGATCCGCTTCCTGGAAGGAAGGCTCCAAGGTTTTATGAGGTGACATTTTTAATGCTCTAACCTTTTTCTGTGAGGTAAGCTCGCTCTTAGTTCAAAGTGGATTAACTAGGGCATTAATGCGACATGCATTGAAGGTCACCTTAAAAAAAAAAAAAAAAATCTAGTGCATTCAGTCATTTCCTTCTAATCATCTCTCAGAGGGAGTTATCAGAGATGAAATTAGAAATAATTTTTTGGAAATTACATTAGATTCATACCATTGAAATATGGCTTTTCTTTTCACATGGGTGCAAAACAGTCTTTCAGCAACTAATATTCTTTAAAAAGTGCTTCGTTCACTGAACATAGTGATTAAAAAAAAAAAAAAATATCAATGAAATGAACCAGAAATCTCTACACTCTCGAACTGTGACAACCAGAGAGATGGCAGCGAAGACAGATAGTAGTGAGCTAGATAATTAAAAGCTGTCCAGTGCACATGAAAGAGAAAATGGATCTTGCAACACTTGCTGCCTAAGAGGTTGACAAGTGCTGGATATTCCAATTGAAAATACACCTTAAAAGCAGACTTTAAGAGCAATACTATTTTCTGTCCACTGTAGTTTAATTTCATTCATGGAATTCAGAAAACTCAGAGTTTGAAAAGTAAGTAACTTTTAGTAGAATAATGGGTGGGGAAAACACCCATTATTATAAAACCGCTTTCAGAAGCAGCAGCATGGGTGACAGAATGTAAAAGACCATTTCACATGATGCACAGAATTATGACTCAAATTTCCTAGCAGCAAGAGTAGCCTCTGGTCACCTTTAAATTCATGACATCAGTGAAATCTCTCAAATATTGCAAAAGAAGATCAGACTCTTCATGTATTTGGGTCTAATTACCATGATAGTATAAATGGGTATACTCTGTAGCTGATAGATTGAAAAGGTCAGGGTTAGCTTATTTTAAGGCTTTTCAAGGGCTATTGCCTTATATTTTTCTTTTCTCCAGGAGGAATTCATTGCAGCTTTGCTTACCTGCTATTAGTATTCACAAAGAAGGGTAAGATTTTTTCATAAGAAGTAAAAAAGAAACAATGTAAAAAATATCTGCATCGGATATTGTATTTTTATATAGTCGTTGGTGCAGTGGAAATAATAAGACACATATTGAGTAAAAATAATTTTTAAAAAAGTTTAAGGGAGCAGAGGTTGCATTTGTTTGGTTTTATTGTTGGCCTCTGTATGGTGGTGTTTTTTCCCCCTAGACTATGTTCACTAGCTTCTTCACATTTGGCTAGCCCAGGTTGCCTAGCTGCTTTCTTTTATCTCTCACATGACATTTAATGGTTTGGAAGAGGACAACATTTTTTGTTTAGCTCACAAAAAAACATTCATCTCCTCTATCTAGGATTTCTGAATGAATTTGGCTGCTATATTTTGCAATTTCATTTCCCATATACATCTTTTTAAATGATGTAAATTCAAATTATCTTTTATCCACCAAAAAAACCCCCAACAAAACAAACAAAAAAAGACTCCCTCTTTACGCCATAATTTAAGGGAAAAGCTCTGTGACAATTTCTATTCTTTTCTCAATGCACATATCAAACCTTAAAAAAAAAAAAAAAGCATAAATCAAAAGCATTAAGACTTTCTGGTTTGGAACTGTTCTTCTCACTACAAAGAATATAATGAAAAGAATAACATGTTTTCAGAGGACAGAGACTACATATAAAACAACAAGTAAAAAGGTGTTTTCCTAGATTTTGCTTAACAGTACTCTACTAACTAGCAATAGGTGCAATTTCATGAAGAAATGGAAACACTGGTTTCCTCTCCAATAACATTTTGCCTTAGCTGCTTTTTTTTTTCCTCTTGTATTGATTTATATGCAGAGCTTTTAAAAAACTAAAAATGTGTCCAATATGTTACATATCAAGGTATAGAATTCATTTCAAGGTGCAGAATTCAGAATGTAGATCAAAAACATCATCAAGAGCAGAAAGAGAAAATGGGATTCTAGGAAGAGAGCCAGCAAACTATTCTCACATATATATGTTTTCCTTGGTCCAGTAGTTAATGTTTGAGCTGAAAAGGACTACAATATATTTTAGGTAAATGTAGAGCTTTGGCCAACTTTCATATATTACTGTTATTCTAAATTTCGCAAAATTACCACAAAAGCTCTCAGAATGGCAACAGTAGTAACAAGAGTCTTCTAGCTGCACTCTGGTTGTTAATCCAGGTAATAAACTTGCAGAATAACATTAACGGACAAAAAATTAATATATGTAATTGTATGTGACAAGTTTGACAGTGCCTGAATATANATGATCTTTGAGGTCTCTTCCAACCTTGATGATACTGTGATACTGTGTGATACCGTGTGATACCTAGGCAATGTTAAAAGCAATGACCAAAACATAGCATTCTGCAATAAAAACTTTGTCTATTATTGCTTTTTCAACTAAAACTTCCTTCTGAAGAAATAGCTTTTCTTGTTATAAATAAAAGTGGAAGTCAGGGCAAAACTAAGTCATAAACAGAGTGTTTCAGTAATATTTTCACATGTATACATGCATGCATCACAATATCCATTTAGTGGGACTAAATGACATCATAGTCAGCCATTGTAGCAGTGGAGAGACTTTTTCAGCTGTCTTGGGCAAAAAAAAAAAACCCACTATACAGCAGAAACTGCTCTGGTTAATTCCCAGGGGCGGGGGGGAAACCAACACAAAAGCCACAATTCTGACTAACTTCAAAATTTACTGTGCACATTTCTTTGGCTCAAATTAACATCATGGTTATAGAAAAGGCATCAGAACTGAATAGTCAATAGAAATAAATTCTTGTCTGAGAAGAAAGAAAAAAGAATAGATGCATTTTTGAAATACATATAAATTTTCAGTCAACTCACTTTTTCTTTTTCTGGTTGCTATGAACAGAAGCATGTTTTTTCTGAAAGTGAACAAGTAACTGACTACAATGGCAGGAAACAAGGAAAGTGATTGTCTGCCTTTTACTGTGCTAAGATTTCTGCCAATGCACTATTAACCTTCATGATCCATCTGATTTTCCTAAGTGAATTAGAAATGGAGAAGGCAACTGTTTGCAACAGAGCTGACAGGTGAGAGTGGGATTCTGCAGGATTTTTTTTAAAATATACTCTTAACAGGCACAGGTGCCTCAGTCTTTCTACCTTGACTTTTCTCCTTCCTTTCCTTCTTTGTAGCATTTTACTTAGAGAGGGATTTTGTACTCTGAGTAACAATGGCATGCTTTCTTCTAGTCTAACAGCTTGTGGCAAGGCAAGTCATTCGACCCAAGAATAATGAAGAGAATGAACAAGATCACAGCACTGCACAGTGTCCTGTAGAGTCTCCAGGGATGCCTTATTTGGCAGCATGCGGCAGCACAGTACTGAGTACAAATTAATCTGTCTGTTTCTCAGCAAGGAAAATTAACCATGACAGAATATCCTGCTGTCATAAATTCAATGCTTTAAACTACCAGAGGTACCTCTGCTAGATACAGGACAGTGCACTTCACTTAGATGCAAAGTACAAGGAACCTCATCATTAGTACTATCTGCAAAGGTGCCAACTCCAGTACTAACAGCAAGGCATTGCATATGAGAAGCAACATCTTTCTTCAGCCTTATCTCTACCAACAGTACCTGTTTATATTATGATAGTCTATTTGGCTTCTCTGAAAGCTCTTTTTTAGGCTAAGTTTATTTGTTGCATCACAAAAGAGACCATCTGTCCGACAAAAGAATAAGAGAATTCAGTTACCAAGCAGTTCTTATGTTTAAGGACTTTACAAAAATTTGTTGTGCAGTTTTTCATTTGTTTGGGTTGGAAGATTTTTTTTATGTTGTTTTTTGTTTGTTGGGTTTTGGGGTTTTTTCCTATGTCTGACTAAGGTGTCTTTAGAAACAGCTCATAAATATTCAGCAGAATTTCATTTTAATTTCTAAACAATCTGTAATTTTCTTGAAAAAGTAGTAACAGTAGAAGATTTAGGAAAGAACCACATAGCCTTTGCAGTGTGATGCACATCCTCTTTGTCCTACACCAAACAACAAATGTCTTCTATAAATGTCAGCAAGTCAAAGCTAGAGCCATTATTTTCATCTTACAATAAAAGTTTACTTTCAACAAAATCTGTGTCTTTCTTGATATCTTCATTATGAAAGATGGATTATTTCCTAACATAACTTTTCTCTCCAGCCTGACAGCTTATTAAGACTAGCAAGCATTGCAAAGCAATAGTATTTAAGAGGAGCTCAGCTGCACCTCTGGTTTAATGTCAGATTCCTTTCTCCCTGTGGGATTCCTTAGATCTTGTACAGACACAGAAACATGTGTCCTATTTACTTTAGGGTTTGGTTTCTCTTGCACAAAGTAAGAAATGCAGATGGTTTAAATTGTAGCCATCTTTTCTGAAAGAAGATTTATTACTATTAATGATGACGTAATCAACTCATACTCTTATCCTTACCACTGCAGAGCTCTAAAAGTCAATTAGAAAAGTTTGCTTACATAAATTATGTTCTCAGCTTCCACCCCTGCAGAGCTGAACTGGTCAAAAAGGATGGCAGTCAAAATGAATCTTCCTTCCTGGCAAAGGAAAATAGAACCTGTGCTTACGAGATTGGGAGTATTAGATGTCAGTAAGACCACATTGAAAACTGAAAGCCAGTAGAGAGCATCTCTACCTTTTGAATCACTCAAAATTCATGGTGAACAATTTGAGTTAGAAATTCAGTTTGTAAGCATTTCCCGGTTTATAAAATGCTCTGCTTTGTAATGGATATAAATATGAATTCTAACCTGCAGAGAGAGAGTGTAATTAGAAAACCAAAGGGATTTGCAAGAAAGAGTTCAAGACAAAATTTTGTTCCCTACTAAGCACTCCACAGGAAACACCACTCAGGCTGTAGGTGACATAGAAGCACAGAAGGTTTTAAAGGAACTTTTAATTCTATCGAACTATTGTGCTTTAAAACTAGTAGTCCCTTGTGCGCACAAAGATATGCTTGAATCTATTTTTAAAAGTACTGACACTGCTTGTAAAGGTACGAGTGTTATACTTAAGTAATAGAAAACATAAAACTTTTGAATAGTACTTAAATGAAATATTTGATAGCTAGCAGAGCAGGTATCAAAATTTTCAGTTTAATACTCAGTTTTATTACAGCAAGTACAAAAATCCAGTGGTATAGCAATGAAATATGAATCAATGCACATGAGCAACAGAAAATTTTCATATGACTAGAGTTTACTAAGAGCCTAGGCACAGAAAGGTTGCAAATATTTTTCCTACCAGTAGTATTTTATTCTAAAATATCAGCTGGTAAGAATTTATTTCAGAGGTGAGGCATATCACACTAAAAACTTATGATATACATCAAAGTTTCTGGCCAAGTTCTTAGGTTTTCCATTTTCTAAGGTTATAAATAACTGCAAATGTAGTAACTTCTACCATCTTGTGTGATTTACTTCCTTTCTCCAGTAGTGACTGCCAGCTGTTGAGCACTAGTTCTGGCCATTAGGTGACAAACCCCCCATATGCTGGATTTATCTCTTCAATTCTTTCTCCTGTACTCTGCTTTTCCCACAAAATGCAACTTTTAGCTGATGACATTTTCTTCATTTTAATGAAAGCAGCAGGCTTTACCTGCTATCTCCAGCTTATATGAAAGATCATGTGGCTTTAAAGAGTTTGGGTGAAAATAGGACCTCTGTCAAAACCCTCCTTGCAATTATGTCACTGTAAACTTCTTCCCAAGTCTTCTCAGGTGAATTAGAAAAGAACTGTCACTTCCCTAAGACACTGGCCTTATATCAGTCATCCAAAATCTCTCATTTCTCTTAAAACAATTAATTTACGGATAACTTACAATGTACACCTTCAGAAAACAGAGATTTCACAGATTCCACTGTATCTGTGTTTGTGAACTTCTGCAAGATGAACACTATCTTTTATCCCCCCCCACCCCAGGCCTTCTGCCACTCCACATTGGGTAGCGAAGACTCAATCTACAAAGAAGAAATGAGACACATGACCAATATGAAAATGAGAAATACACACTTTACCTTGCTACATGAAAGGACCTGAATTAATATGTTAATGGTTCTTGAGTAGAACTGAATCTAGGCATGCTAAAGTCTCCTGAATCAGTTAGCAAAAAAAGTCAGATAAAACATTTTTTTTCACCTAAGGTGTGATTTTGAGACAATCTAAAAAGTTATAGACTCTTTTAATCCATAAAAATATCAAGAGAATATCCCTCTACATAATCTAGGAACTGAGTCTTTTCAAAGGTGAATCCTAAATAAAGTTCTAGAACATAGTTAATTGAGAAGCAATCTTCAAAATTCTCTCTTTCTGCACCAAAAATTGCTAAAAATTTCCCCTTCAGTATACCAGATGAGTACTATAACCTAAGCACTATAGATGGCAATTCTTCTGCAAGTATGTTCCTCTCAGTCTTTGTTTTTCAGCAGTTTCTATATGGTCTCAATTTCCCCCTTTCCTCCGTTCATTTTGTTTTGTAAGTATTTTGCCAATGCTTTCTCAACAAATTCTTTCTTCTAACACTATGTTTTTTATCCTGAAAGGATGCTATGCTGATTGGATAGGATCAACCTGAGCTAAATTTCACTACTGCGCGCAATAGCAACATTTGCTTCATGGGCCATCTCAGCTTATAGTCCTGTTATATAGCTGTTCCTGACAAATGATAGGAGTTTACAAACAATGCGAAGTTGCAAAGGACAGTGAATTTCAAGGGGCCGTCCAGTAAGTTATTTGCAGACACATTAGCTATTTACAATGTCTGGTGCAGCACTTGCAATGCAAAAATGAATGAGATCCTTCAGCATTCCTCTCCTCCTCATTCCCCTCCAACACCCATGCACAAGCACATCTAAAACTCCTTTCTGCTTGGATATAGTTTCCCGAGAAGTTTCACATGGATGAAATATGGATAAACACAAGATACAAGAAAGTAATTACAGGAATAAGAAGTGTGCTTGTTAATTGTGGCACCAATACTGGATTCCAAAACAAACTTTCTACTGCTTGACTCTGTTGTGGGGATTCACGAGGCAGGAATTATAAAATATGCAGTTATTTTATTTCTGGAAAACCCTGCCCACAACTTTATATCGATTAATTAGATGGGCTCAGAAATTCGTTCAGGAAAAAATCTTTCACAAGGATGCTTATAGGGAATTTAGTAATTCGGGAAAATCAGGAAGCTTGGAAATGTTTGCTATAAAAAATAGGTTTGCCGGACTTACAAATAAAGGCGGCCTGGAGCCCTAGGGAACGTCTGCGCTACTCACAGCCTTGAAGTAGGAATTTGCAAATAGTCCCTTGGCTCCTTGTCGGCAGTCTTTCGTGGCAGTGCCTTGAAGTGCAGATCCTGGGGGCAGCACAGGGTAAAGCTCAGGCTGCTCGGCGTATCCATGATTACAGCAGAGGCAGGTCCCTTCAACAGGCAGGTAAGATCTGACGGTTGAGAGTGAGGACTGTGCTTTCTCATCACCGTTCTTGCAGACTTGGGTGTGCCTTGCCACACTGCTTTCTAACTACAATACCATTTCATTTCCAAGCATGATAACAAATTTTCTGACATGTAATAATTTCCATGGGATAACATATTTTTAATGTTTTTACCACCGCACTGTCTATATTTTGACCAAGTCTGGGTATAATTTTTATAACAGAATGATAATAAAACCAATTTCTATATTATCAGCTAGTTTAGAATGATACATCTTTAACATAAAATTCTACATCTATACCTAAACCATCTGTGGTCCAAAGAAAGATTTAAATAAATAAATCTATCATAACTGATCAGTAGTTAAAATCCTAGAACAGCACTGAGTTTGAAAAACATGTTCTATTTACTACATAAGGTGCAAAACAAAACATTACTTGGGTCTAAGAAATAAAAAGCAGACAGGAAGCCCAAGGACACAATAGGTCTGCAAATCAACCTTTTCTTCTTTAAAAAAAATACTTGTTAGAATTTAATCTTTCCCCTGCATCTGTATTTTACTATATCTCAGATTAAACAAATCCAAAAATATTTCCCAAGTGGAGAGAGATTTCCTAAAAATGTAATCAACCACTAGTTGCATTTAACTGTATGAGTAGTTGGAATGGAGTGAAGAAAAAGAAAATAGACTTTTTAGTGTAATTAAACCTTAGAGGTGTGCAGAATTTCTGTTACAATACCTCTTCCTATTGCAAAATTAAAAGGAAGCAACATCAAAATATTCTGGGGAAAACTCTACTTAACCCAAGCTCTCTAATTGCTTCATTTCAAATCAAAGCAAGAACAGCAGGTAGCACAGATTTAAATATCTACACTGAAGCAGTTGGAGTAGGGACTTGGTTAATTCTGGAATATTCCATGTAAGTAAAGCTACTCTCTTTGGACCAATGGATAGCTAATTACTTATAGAAACTAAAGGACAGATTGAAAACAACCCATCTCAGTACAATCAATTGCATTATAGGATGGATTTTCATCTAGCATGTGCACTAGTCACAAATCAAATCTTGATTCTGAGCCTGGCAGAAACTTTAATTAAAGAAGTATCTAGTTTCCTAGGTACAGCTGAAGGTATAATTCATGAATATAATAAGTACTATAAGCTGTCTCCACTGTTCAAACCTCTCTGAAAGTACTATGTAGGAAATGACATATTGCCTCGCAATGGATTGTTAAAAGCAGCAGAGAAAAGTATGCCAAAATACTGCAATTCACGAGATAGATTCCTTGCACAAGCTGGAAGGAAACTGGATTACTCGCTTTTAAACACAGACAATCTAGTTAACTTCCAAGAACTGTGGCACCAAGAAAAACATTCCTCCTCTTCCATCATTTTGGGTTGTCAGCACACAAGTGGATTGTCTCCTAAGGCTAGTAGGGAAAACTGAGATCCGAGGGGAATCATGGAGGAAGACTAAAGGAGCAAATTTGATTTTCCTTTAGGAAAACAAAAAATTTAATTTCCTCCTTAAAGTAATTGTTTTTACATTTTCCTTATCTTCCTAGAAGACTATAAATAATAACAGGAAGGACATCTTTGTAAGAGTTGTGAACATGAAAGGGAAATACAAAGCGTTGATTCAGAGATGCTGAACACTCATACAGCAGCAGTATGTTACTAACCCCTAGGAGGGCTTTGATACTAAATCAGTTGTACAACAACCACCACTTCCTCAAAGGCAGCTATCATGGAGGGGAGAAAATCTAAAATGCTTAAATAAGAAGTCATTTTAAAAAGCATAGAGAGTCACAGCATGCTTACAATTCCAATTCTTTTCCAAATCTTTTCACATCTCCTAAAAGCAAATCTCTTCACCATCCAGACTGATAAAGTGGAATTGAGGCAAATATAAAGTACAAAAGATATTGATAATGACTTCATTTTGAACTATTTGGTGAACAGATCAATAAGTCAGTGACTTTTTTTTTTTAATAATTCAAATATGAGTAACAAAATGAAAAGTGATGCAAAAATGAAGAACTGTGTCAGAGCTTACAGCAACAGGAAGGCAAAGACCAAAGCTGAACTTAGGAAAACAAATATGACAGGTTACGTTTTATTTAAAGCATTAATGACCCCTTTGTCATTCTATCACCAACTCAGAGTCTGCAAATCTTCATTCGACATATTGAAAAAAATGACTAAAGACACTCAGAGCTTTGCAGTTGTTCTTATCTAGCATTGAATGTGAACGAGTATAAAATTCATATGTGAAAAGTATAATAGGTAAGAAAATTAACTCAATTGACATGGATTTTATACCACCAGAGGCAGTCATTTTTTTCATTTAACCTATTTGATAGAGAAATAGGTGAAATATCATGCAGATGACACCAAATTGTACGGGAGGCATTGAAGTTATGGATGCTCTGTAGAGAGACCTGAAGGCTGGATTGATGGGCCAAGGTCAATTGTATGAGGTTCAACAAGGCCAAGTGCTTAGACCTGTACTTGGATCACAACAATTTCATGAAATGCTACAGGCCTAGGGGACAGTGGCTGGAAACCTGTCCAGCAGAAAAGGATGTGGGGACACTGGTGCACAGCCAGCTGAATGACATGTAGTAGTGTGCTCAAGTAGCCAAGAAGGCCAACAGCACCTTGCCCTGTATTGGGAGTAGTATGGCCAGCAGGAGTGGAAAAGTAGTTGTGCCCCTCTACTCTGAACCCAATATTTGAGATGTGACTTCACCAGTGCAGTTTTAGGCCTGTCAGTACAAGAAGGACATTTTGTCGCTGGAATGTGTCCAAAAAAGGACAAAGTTGGTGAAGGGCCTGGAGAACAAGTCTTACGAGGAGCAGCTCAGAAAACTGGGATTGTTTAGTCTGGAGAAGAGAAGGCTGCAGTCTACAACTACCTGAAAGAATATTTATCAAGGTAGGTGTTGGTCTCTTCTCCCTAGTATAGAGTGACAGAATGAGAGAAGTGGCTTAAAATTGCACCAAAGTATGTTTACATTGGATATGAGGGAAGAGTACAGCACTGAGGGATTGGTTGGGCAAAGGAACAGGCTGCCCAGAGAGACAATGAGGTGCCCATCCCTGAGGGTGCTCAAAAAAATGTGTAGAAGTGACACTATTGGGCATAGTTTAATGACCACGGCGTTATGCTGACAGTGGGACTTGATGATCTTGGAGATCTTTTCCAACTGATACAATGCTGTGATTGTATAACTCCAGAAAATATGTATGCTGAATTATTATTGCCATACATGGTAAATTTGTTTTAGAGTTGTGTAAGTAAAACATTCAGATGCCTTGAATACTGGATGATATGCATACAAGTATTTGGTTGAAGGAGGAGTTCAGCATTGGTTACTCTCCCTATTACCAGAAAAATATTACGAACCACATTGAAAGTTGCTTCAAATAAACAAGAAGAATATTGATAAAGTGCTATTTTAAGACAGTGTAACTATTAGAACTGAAATCAGTTTATCTTTAACTAAAGGACTGCAAGATCCAGTTGGACAATGCACAATAATCTTTTGTCATGAAAGATTTTTATGTTACCCCTAGGGCAGAGAGACTACATAGGCCAATACCAACAAGTAAAAAGAAGATCTGTTCTGACAAAGGACAAGCACTACAGCCAGCTCATAGAATACCTGGTACACAAGGAAACAATATTTGCCATACCAAGGAGAATCAGAAAGTTCTGTCAAAACAGCAGCCTCTACTCTGAGGATATTATGAGTAGTGTTAACACACTTTTCATCTGCAGTTCCAGAAGCTTTTCAGGTGACTAGGTGAAAATCAATGGAAGGAAAATATCAGAAAGCCAAATGAAGTTAGAGAAGTCTGCCATTAAAGTTGAATATTTCAATTAATTCATCTGTCTATTTCTGAGTTACAATACAGTTAATTTTATACCTTTCATCCTATTCAATAAATAGCACATCACTGCTTTGAGGGAATAATCTTGGTTTCATTTCTTCAGGATCTGGAAGAATTATGAAAAATCAAATGAGATTAAGGGGAAGAAAGAACAATCATATGCCTTAGGAAATTTTTTTACTCTCCCAGGATGTAAGATTTTATACCTGTCTCTGACAAAGTTCATGGATGAATTTGGAAAAAAAAATAAAATATTTTATCTTTTAGAAATCTTGTCTAATTGGTACCCATCATTTAGGCAGAGGAACTCAAGACCTGATAATAAAAATTGCAAAACTGCCAGGCACTCACTTGTGAAAACTATGTTAGTAGAATTCGATTTTATGAAATCAAATGTCAGTGCTTTGATTTTTAAAAAAAGTCTGTCAAATGCAACATTTCCAAGTATTCTGAGCTACAAATATTATACTATGAACCCCAAATTGGCAGGCAACATAAGTAACTTTTCATGTGCTTTAAATAATGTTGATAAAATGGAGGCGATACAATACAGTTAAACCATATAAAATATATGAATAAATAAAAAAAAAATATCTTGTCTTCAGAGAAAGGTTCAAGTATCATTCAGCACATTAGATTTGGCTGTACATTGACAAACAAAATATTGAAGCTGAGTGTCTGCTGCTTATCCTGTGCACTGAACAGATCTTAGGGAGGTGAAGGGTAATCCACCGTGTTATCATGTTCCTGCCTTCTGCTCCAACATTTTCTGTAAGTAGAAAGTGGCTGATAAAGTTAAGGTATTAATAATGATTCCATTCAGTGAATCTCTTGATACACACAGGGTGAAGTAGAAATCTCTTCTTATCTTCAAGGATTCCAGATTATTTTCTACTCGCTCTACTCCCATAAATTTTGCTTCCAGCCAGTCTTACCATTACACAATTTTTCATAGGCTCAAACCACATAGACTAAGATGTTTGATGCCTCTTCAATTTCAATTGGTTTGCTTTATCCTTAGCTTTTTCCTTAATATAGTTCACTGTCATGCTTAGAGGTTGTGATGGTTTGGGAGTTCCCCACCCCCTCACACACTCAGTCGGCTGGAAGTTAAGGAATGATGCTATACTTCTAGCTTAGCACAATATATAAGCAGATATATACACAATAGATATGAATATTTACAGAAATATACAAGTTAAAAGGTAATACAGAAACACAATACCCCTCCCAGAAACCAGAGTCCCCAGGAGGGGCTCCCAACCACCCTTCCACCTTCGCCCCACCCCTATACCTTATCCCAGGGTTTGCCTTACGGGTGAGGTGAATTTGGAGGATCGACCAGAGGGAGTTAGAAGTAGAGTGGTTAATGAGGTTACTTGGCAGAGAGGACAAGGCAAAAAACTAGAGAGACCGAAACTCTCCAAGCCTGTGGGAGTGTCTTATCTATGTTTGTGTTCTTATTCTTATACATCTCAGCAAGCCTATGAGTGAAGTAGACATCACCATTGTTTTTCTTTTCACAGCCTATAATAGACTTTTCTCCATTAAAATATTCCAATTAGCCTCAAACCAGCACAGAGGTCAAGCTTAACGATCAATAAACATGCAACAAACAAGCCATAAAGAAGCAATCTGTACAGTTTACTGGATGAGACTTGAAGTAGTTCAGAATATGAGCTGAATGCTGTGTTAAATTGCCTTTAACAGAGCAATTCACATTACTAACAGTCTCATTTATCCCACCCAGAAAACTGAAAACTACAGGTATATATGTAAATTCATAATGGAAGATATTTTCCACTTCAGCAGAAGGTTTAAGAGTTGTTTTTGTCAGATATAAAATTGCCACTCTGGAATATCTTAAATTGTTTTGGGCAAGCTAATAGAGCCCAAACATTGTAAGCTTCACACACATGCACACAAACAAAACAGTGGAACACATCCCACATCAGCTCTAAACTAAATTTATTCTCATACTCTTGAAAATGATATGTAATGTATGATAACATCATTTTTTCCACTAAAAAATCCTCTGCATTAATACCAATAGTTGAAGCAAGATTACATGGATCTAGCACATTCTTAATCAGAAATCTTAGGAAGTTCTGACAAGAAGCTTCCTCCACATAATTTAAATAGAAATCTGTTACTGGTTCTAATCTAAATGTCTTCAAAATAAAGCTGTTGCTAGAAACTGCACAGGGTATTAATATATTGCACACTGATGGCGTGTTTGTTCCTGATGTAAAACAAATATGCTCTAGTTTGTTACCAGCTGAGAACTGATCAAAATATATCGACTAATTTACTGAATTTACCCTGGATAGCATTTCCATACACCCACATCTTGCATCATTGACATAGTTATGCCACCTTCTCACAGCAAAAACAAAGGAAGAAAAATAATAAAATTAAAGAAAATTTCTTATTAAAGTTGTTGGGGTTTCCTGGAATTTTTTAGGGGGGAAAAAAAGGGAAAACAAAACAACCAAAAACCCCACAACGACAAAAACAAACAAGCAAAAGCCAAAGCAGAGCAGTCACAATACTCACGAAGGCAATCCTCAAGAGCACGAAAAGACAGACAAGGAACTCAAGCAAAAAAACCTCCTGTTTTCTTAGCAAACTTCCTCTCTTATACTGAGTGGGATGCCCATGGTATGGGATACACCTGTGAGCCAGCTCAAGTCACTTGTCCTGGCTGACTCATCCGATGCAGGTAATACTCATCAACTGCTAATAATCTGGAGCTCATGGCTACCTGTGAGTCTGTCCCAACAAAATCAGATCACAATGATCAACGATTATTTGATTCTAAGTCAAATGAATCTTACTTATGAAATAACTGTAAATTTCTTTCCATGAGAATAGTTCAGATGTGTTTCTTTGTGGGGGCACTCTGGCTTTGATCACTTAACACATTTCTTATATGCATATGAGAAATCTTGTATAAAAGTGATTCCAATGTGGTTAGACAGATATCTTGTTTTGTTTTGTTTTTTTCCAAGAGCTGACACCTCTAAAAAAAACCTCATTTTGGAAGAATTCTCAAAGTACTTTCTCAAGTAATGACTTTTAAATGGCCTCTGACATTCTTGATGATAGGGTGGGGTTTTTTTGTGGAAAGTGGCAGAACTCCTTTTGGTATGCAGCTGCAATCAAGATTGTTACTCACAATAAAATGTCAAAATAATGGATGGCATTCTCAGTGAAGAAAATCAAGTCAGGTAGAAATACATATCCTTCTGCAGGAAAAAGATTCTTTGTAGAGATTCAGCTTATTTATTGCCTTCATGGAAAACCACAGCACACAATTATTACAGGCTGGTTTATTCTTTCGGAACATGCATTTGAAATAAAACAAAATTTCAGTAATTCCACTGGTAATGTTGTTTCTCTCATTCTGTGCACAAAAAGTCTCTTTTGATTCCATCTGGCCTATTAGTTAGTTAATTAGTGTAGCTTATTACAAAATCAATAACAACATGCCATTACTGATACATTTCCCATTTACAAATGTGAATATACAGGGCTTCCAACTACTTCATTATTGAATTTATTTGTTGGAAAGATTCTTCAGTGAGCAATGTATTAGTCTGGCATGAAGTCTCTCAGTTCTGCATACAGAACACGGATAAAAGTTGGAATGAGGAAAGACTGCTTACTACCTTTCTATTTCTACAAATTCTATTTATCAGACTCTACTGTATGATACATTAATAATATACAATATTAAGAAGTCACACATGTTTCTATATTCTTTAATACATCTCCTCTAATGACAGAAATAAAATCTACACACACTCACTCATGTAATCCCTGGCAGTATCAGTTCTGTGTATTACTGAGCTCAAAAACACTAGATGCGTAACAACCTCAGCTACTGTAAAACACAGAGGGACATGTCCAGTCAAATAAAGGCATTGTTAATACTCAATAGCAATAAAGTAATTCTAGCCAAACTACTGTTCTCCTAGTCATTGCAGCAATATTTAAAAAAAAAAAATTAAAAAAAAAAATTAAAACCAAAGTCTCTAATGCAAATACATCAAAAAGAAAGGAACTTCGGCTCTTAGGTTAGGCAGAGTTTGAGAGGATAGTAAGGCAGAATTTTATCTTGATTTTAAGATCTTGCAAGAGAATTAGGTGCTAGGCAAAACAAAGATGGCTACTTACCGTATTTTAAGTATTACATTATCAGGGTTGAACTGGGTGATCTTTGAGCTGGATGTTTTCTGTGATTCTGTAATCAGTTCAGAATATCTCAGAATAATAGAATAATTTAGGTCCTAAGGCATGTGTTGAGGTAAAGTAATCAATTCCTCACTCAAAGAAGAATTGGTAGAATAAAATTAATTTGCAGCCATGTCCAGTCAAGGGTGGAAGTGTCCTGCTGGGGCAAAATG
>WBNM01022006.1:0-17568 GCA_013399055.1 Ramphastos sulfuratus | reverse complement strand
TTACAAGGTTCAAAATGCACGGTATAGANGGGAACAGGGAAAACTAAAACACTTTAAGAGATAACTAGCAAAAGCAAACATCAAAACTGGAAAGAGGTTCTTAGTTTCAATTATACCTGTTGCCCATCAGGGGACTTGAGAGGCTCCTTTCTGCTGCTAGGGCAGAAAGGCACAACAGAATCTAGTTACAGAATTCCTCGGAGGGAGGCTTTGAATATTTACTCACAAAATAGTATCAGACAGTACCCAAAGCACATGGAGGGGTTGCTGTTGGTGGTCTCAAAGTCATTAGAGACTTTGGAGCTTTCCCAGACTTTTTTCTCAGGAAGCTGGGGGTCCTGCATAGTCTCTGACCTGGTTCCTCTTGACTCCCCATTCACAGAAGACTTGCAGAGGGGCAGGCAGGATGCAGTGAGGCAGTAGCAGCAATGGCAGCAGCAGCCTGTGTGTTACCTGATCATCCCTTTACGTCCATGCAGCCCAAGTCTAATGGGCCTTTGGACACAGATTAGCCAACCAGGATGGCACTTTGCCAAGCTTGGCCATATCAGGTGAAACCAGGGCTTTTGTTTTCCTTTCCCATGACTGCTTCCCCCAGCACAGAAGGAGAGGGAGCAGGGGAACATGTTTGGGTAAGCCAGAACATGTTCAGCCTGTTTTGGCCTGTTTAGGCCTACCACGACAGGGGCATCTCCTCTTGTCCTATTGCTTGTAACTAGGCAGAAGAGATCGACACCCACCTGGCTACAACCTTTCAAGGAGCTGTAGAGAGCGAGGTCTCCCCTCCAGGCAAAACAACCCCAGTTCCCTCAGCCACTCCTTACACCACTTGAGCTCTAGACCCATCACCAGCTTCACTGGCTTTCTTTGGACACACTCCAGCACCTCAACATCTTCTGTGGAGCGAGGGGCCCAAAACTGAACCCAGGATTCAAGGTGCAGCCTCATCAGTGCCAAGTACTGAGGGACAATCACTTCTCTAGTCCTGTTGGATACACTACTGCTGGTCCTTCCTGCGAGTCTTTCATTTGAGGACACAGTACAACAAAAGACTTCTTCAAACACCCAGAAAGCAAATGTCTGGGTGCATTGTCTCCCCAGTCTGCTACGCTTCACAGTTCGACTTCTTCCTTTTCTCAGCTTTAAGAGGCAGAGTGGCACAGTTAAGAGTCTAGAGCTACTGTTGTTCAGGAGCTGCTTGATCTGTGAAGAGGGATTACAAGTCCAGCAATATGCAGGTTTTCACAGCCTCAAGCTGTTTGGAAAGCAATGGGAGAATTTTAGTGCCTTTCATGTAAGCAAAGCACTTTTGTTTGTGCATTCCAAGGCCTGTATAAATATTTACAGAATGAGAACACAATCATGGCAAGGACTGCTGTGGAGAACAGGAAAGTGATCACTGAGTGCCAGAGTGTATCAGCTACCACTGGATCCTTCAGACAGTGTGTGGAGCCACTCACTCATCCGTGTTTGTCTTAGAGGGTCAAACAAAGAGCTTTTATTCCTACTGCACTTGAGGAAACCTACCTGAATGTGTATGTACAGAGGATCCAGATGAACATAACCACAAAAAACCCAGTCAAATAGTACTGTGCTGAGAGATGTCCCCTACCCTGTCCTGCTCCATATCCACCCATCATGGGGAAAGTACAGAACTTTCGAGAACTCATAAGCCTAAGGGGCTCTGGAGTCCATCCTGGAATAGGCAGCAGATGAGCATGGTCCTCATGTAGGATTTGTCTACTCCCGTTGAGCCATCGTGGAAGGACATCCTGGTTCTCCAGGAAATCACTCTCTTCATCACCTGCTGCCTCACCAGGTATTGCTCCACCAGATTCGTGGCCAAGTCATGCTCTAGAGCTGAAGTGAAGTCAAATCAAGACTTGGGAAATCCAAGTTGAAATAGCTCTTGTCTCACTCTGCGGCTGTTCCATCTGTGAGGGCCAGGACGCCCCCGCCTGCCAAGCTCCCTTTGCCTGCTTCCTCTCCCTGGCCTCGGAGTCGCCGTTCTCGGAGCTCCCGGACTCCCACCGCTCAGCGTCCCCCCTCACCCCAGGGGCCGCCCCCTCTCCCACACCCCAGCCGGCTGTCGCCATGGCGCCGCAGGTCCGGCCCGAAGTCGCAACCGCAGTCAGCCGAGAAGCCGCAGCTCAGCGGACACAGGTCCCAGGCGGCGGCGGGGCGGGCGGCAGCCGCCAGCAGCAGCAGCAACACCGGGGCCAGCGCCGCCAATGCGGGGCCGCGGTGGCCGCTCGCTCCGGCATGGTCCGCACTACAGCTCCCGGTGTGCCCCGCACCTCCCCAGCCTTCTGCTCCGTTTATGCTTCTGCACCGAGTGCAGCAGCCCTAGTCCTTGCTCCGTAGCGAATGCTGGCACGTAACTTCCACAGCAGCCTGTGTTTGCAGGCAGACCTCCAGACCGCTCAGAAAACTCCGTTCGGCTCTAGCGTCTCGGAGCTCCAGCCGCTGCTGGAACTCAGCTGCAGGGGAACTGACCCAGGCCAGGGCAATGCCGGCGGCAGGCCTTGGCTTCCCGCTCCCGAGCTGCCGAATATACAACGCTGCGCCCTCTCCGCCTTGAACCCGCGGGCTCTAGGACCCGGCGAGCCGCGCGGGCCGGGGCTCCGCGGCCTGCGCCCTGTTCCGCTGCCCACGGCCCCCGGTGCCGCCGCGCTGCAGCCGAGGGGCAGAGGGCGGCAGAGTTGCGGCGCAGCCCCTGCCGCCTGGTCCGCGTCAGCAGGGAAGCGCCCGAGCCGACGGGAGGCGTGGGGGCGCCGCGGCGGGAGGCGTCTCGATGCCCTTCTCAGGTGCGCCGGGCAGCTTCACCGCCAGCTGCTGCTGGTGCCCGGCGCCTCTGAGAGCCCTCTGGTAACTACCCGGCTCGGGAGCGTCCGAGAGAAGCGGGCGCTCGGCCGGCGGTGTGGCCGCTCGGAACCACTCGGCCCCGGGAGCGCGGGCGGCGGGCGGGCCGCGGGCGTGGTGGTACCCGGGCGGCCGCTCGGTTGGGCTGCTTGATGGGGGCAGTGAGGCCGGTTGGTGCCGAAGCCGCCGGGCTGGGAGGGGCGGATGAGGAGCACGTTCTCCTCGTCCTTTCGCGGTGGCCTGCCCGACCTGATGGTGACCCTGAATCGTGAGAAAACGTCTTCAGAGATCGGTCTTAAATAAACCAACAAACAGAAAGTCTCTAAAGAACTCCGAAGTCACCTCCGAATGAGGTCTGGGTCAACCTCCAACCCCTCGATAAGGCCACATTTTATTTCGTTGACATCTGTGTTCTCTATGTGTTCCATTGCACTTTTGGCTGTGTCTATCTGTACGGATAGGGTTGTGCAGGTGTTCTCAGCGGCATTGAGATGGTCTTGCCCATGGGAAGAGAAAGTCTTGTCCTATGACTAAAGAACTCAAATCTGTAATTGTGCCATTGGGAAACAATTTTTAAAAAGTAAGGTGTGCTATTGCTTTCTTAAGCCCAGTGTCTTTTATTGATTCAGTGCTTCGCTGAGGCATTCAAAACATTTTTGTTACTGGGAGTAATTGTTTTTATGGAAATGACTGGCTAAGTCAGTTACGTGCAAAAATAACTAAAGTTCAGTCAGTTCTGTGTCGTTTTCAGGGCATTTAGGAAAACAATTAGCTCTAGCTATGTAATACATTCTTTTCTTTTTTAATCCCAGAATAAACACCTTTTGGTGGTGGTTTATTTTCTCCATAAATTACATATTTTGTGCATTAGTCTTCTTAAAAACATTCACTGAAGTTTAATCTCTATGTTGGAGTTGCTTGTAGTTGTTGTTGGTTTTTCTCTAACAGATGGCATTCAGGTTTGGACTTAATTTGCTTTGGGTTTTATTTGGATTTTTATGTCTCTTTACATCATCAGTGTCATTGCAAGAACTTTTCCCTCATTTCTAGGAAGCCAAAACTGTTATTTCTAATACCAAATTCCCTACTGCACACTGAGATTCTGTCTGTTTAGTGTCAAATGTGGTACTGGCAACACTTCAGAGAATGCCATTGCGGTGCTTCTAGTTTTACTTCCAAGTAAAACTTTCGTTGTAGTATTTTGTCTGTGCACAAACCGTGATGCTTACCTTGTCCTCAGTATTCATACAGTGCTGTCTAGATGTGTCTTGAATTCCATCACTTTTCAGCTGGTGGGCAAGTGACGTTGTGAGCTGAGCTGCTGTTTTGGTTGGATGGGGTGAATGGAAGTCATTCTGGCATGGCATCTTGAGGGCCACATTCTACAGTAAATCTGACCTATCTGCTGCTCTGGTTTGGGTCTCACCAGTTTCTGCTGCTTGCAGGCATGCTGGATAGGTGTTCTTTCCATAGAAAACTCTCTGCAGATGGCTGGGATATGTTATACCTTTACAGTCCATTTACGTGATCAGCGCATGGCAGGGTAGTCTGAAGCAGCTGAGGGTCTGCTCCTTCTGGGTTCCATGCTTTGTGCTTTGTAGGGTTTTCTGGAAATCACTTTCACTAAGCATAAACTATTTTCCTACTTCCTCTGTGCCGATCATTGTAATTTTTATGGTCTGTCCATTCATAAGGCAAATACATATATGTGTGTCCAGTTTAAGAGCTTACATGAAGTACTTTGTCTCTGATTCTGTAGGATTGTTTTCAAGCAGGTTGTACTTTAGCCTTGTGAAAGCTTTCAGAGATGGTGACTCTGCTGCACTGAGTGTAGAATCTCAAATTTGCCCAGGCAGTGGCCAGCTCATGCCACTTGAGGTGCGCATAGATTCACTGAATATGTACTGTGAAGGGCAGAGCTTGGAAATAGGAATGGCAAATAAAGTTTGGTTGTGCAACTAGAAATGTTTATGCTTGGACAAAACCAATGAGATGATAGAAAATGATAGTCATGTGGTCTTAGAGCCATCTTACTCTAGCCCTATATGTGTCCAGGGTTTTCTTTGCAAGGATTAAAAAAAACCCCACAATCCAAACTTGTATTTTGGTGGCTTGGTCTGCTTTTGAGAACGTGCTTTAGGACTAGTCTTTTGTTTTGTTTTGTTTTTGTAGCTATCTAGTGAAAAAGATGAGTGGTTTTGATTTCATTTAATAAAAGGAAATCAAACATATCTTCTCCTTTCGGATCACTGTATGCTGTGTAAGTACTTTGTGTGGTGTACTTCAGAAGGACATGAGAGATACATCACCAGTGGAGAGTTGCAAAATGGTTTTGCTATAAAGGGAATGTTCATCCTTTTAAAGTGTCATTAAAACTGAGTTTGTGGTCTTCTGGGGAAGTTGAAAAGATAAAATGGATTGATAGAGTTATTTTGAAATCTTAATCGTAGTGTTACTTGTCAAGCTGAAGTAGACCAGCTGTATTCCTGTCTGAGAGTCTGCAATCATTTCCAAAGTGAATTCCTTGTCTGCAGGGTGCTGAGAATCTCACTTGTCCTCATGTTTGTTGGGAAGTAAGCTTGTTTTGCAATGTCTTGACAAGAGTAATGATGAAGAGCCCTTGTTTCTAGAGAAGGCTAGCCCTGTTTGAAATCTCTGATAGTGCAGATACCACGTCTGGTGAACTGAGCTCTTCATCAGCCTTTACATAATCCATACAAAATGGACTTGCATGAGCCATGCTGTTATGGAGGTGGAACCAGATTAAAGAAGATGAAATTGTAAGAATTAAACAAAGGAGAGGTTTGTTTTGATGAGCCCTCAATACCATTCTGTATCTTCTAGTGAATAAGTTGTTTTTTTTTTAATACTCCCATAATTTTATTTCTCAGACTTTATAATTCATGGGCTGTGAATTTCTTAAGTTTGTCTCTTACTTTAGATGTTCTCTCTCTGTTCTCAATATGTGAGGTCATGAAATAATTTTTTAATGTATTTTGGCATTTGTTTGTTGCTTGCTGTCTTTCTGAGGAAGCATGGAACTTGACATAGAATCATTAGTAATTACAAATAAATCTAAGGCAGTTCTATTGTTTGTGTCTCTGCCAGCCTCTTACTGCAGAGACATTTTGTATCCTGCAACAAGATACTAGAAACATCTATCATTGCAAAAAGCTGCCAACAGGAATCCCAAATGTTAGCTCGACAGCATCCAAGCCAATGCATTTGCAGCATACTTCTTTAGACACTCTGTTTTCCTGATTTGCTGCTGCCTTTCTCATTTTTATCCTGGTGTGCTTGTTGTATGAAAAAATGCAAAGAGAATTGCTGGCAGCATGTCATAAGAGAAGCAGCCCTTTGTGTAAAGAATGTTGTGGACTTTATTGTGTTCCAGATTTATTGCAGTGCTGACATTCTAGCATACAACCTAAATGCCTTTTTTAAAAAACACTTAAACCCATCTCCAAACATCAAATCTTACTTACATGCTCTTTTTCATGCAGAGGCTCTGTGATTGGATTCCACCCCGGCTGGGGTTTTAGTACACTGTTAGACTTCAGTACAGCATAAGACAGATCCAGAATTTTTTCAAGCTTTCCATTTCAGTATGGACACTTGGAAAGAAGTTGACTGAGAAAAAGCTGTTGCAGTTGCTGAGATCTCTGCAGAAGCAGAGTGAGTTTCTTTGCTGTTGGAAGAGGAGTAGTTGTGGTTTGAAAGTTGGTGTTCTTTAGAATGACAGAGGGGCACCACAAGGCAAATCCTTAGGCGTGAGTGAGTGCATGTATTAACCTGGTTCATATCGAGTGCGCAGAAGGGAAGAGGAATGGGGCAAATGACAACTGCATTAAAGTGAAATTGAAATACTTTAAGTGGGGGGTTCTTTCTGTTTCATTATTTCCATGCAAGCAGGTTATTCTGAAGGAACAAGAGAAATGAAATCTCTTTTTTTTTTTTTTTTTGCAGTCTTGTAAAGCAATCCACATACTTAGAAAGAAAATTGTGGTTTAGTGCAAAATCCTGAATGGGAGTTATTGTTGGAATACCTTTCAGTAAAGATTTTTGCTTCTTTAGTATAGAAGTTCCTTTTAAGTTACTTTACTAGGTAGTCATGCTTCTGTTCCTTGGAGTATTTCTTGGTATATAAGCAGCCAGCTTTGGAGTATTTCTTGATATATAAGCAGCCAGCTTTGAGTTTACAATGTTAGTAGTTGAAATTTACTTTCATGAGGCACACAGTTGGATTTCTCTTTGGACATATAAGTTGTGATGCGATGGGCTCTATGCAGGTTCTCCTTCTACAAAGAAGATAGTCTTTTTCACTAGGCTAAAATAAATTATTTCCTTTGATTTCCAAACCTGGAAGATCTTTTCCATGCATGGGAGGCAATCCTTCAGAACCACTAACAGTGTTTAGTGATACTGTTAATTAGCACAAAGCGTTGTTTGCAGTAATTAACCAGTTATCTTCTGGGAATTTCTTTCCTATTTTAGACATAATTTTAAAAAAACAAACAAACAAATGTGTAGTTGCCAAGGTGCAGATTCCTATGTCCTGTCAGCTTTGAGGATTTTTCAGGAGACAGGCTGAGAGGATTGGCCCATGTCCATACATTTAACATTGAGTAAAAAGCACAATAAAAACGTCAGTGAAGGAAGATTATTCCAAAAGTTGTAAATGCTTCTATTTAAATTTGATGGCATTGTTTCTAGCTGGAGGAATGATGAAATGCTACAGTCAGCTGACTGAGGAAAAAGGCAGTGTGCAGGAGGAAGCACTCCAAGAATGCCCTATGTATGGAATTCTCACTGTGTTTTAGCACCAGGGTCCATCAGCTGTGTGTGGACACAGATAAACTTCTCTACCATAACAGCCATGTTTTGGTGAGGGGCTGGGTATATGAGTACTATTTTTGATGTGGATCTGAGATGCTGTGCCAAACAGCAGCTGTGGGACATGTATCTTGTAGGTGGTACTACAAGAGAATGTGAGGTTCATAATTATATTATGCTATGCTCCAAATGCATTTTATCACCTTATTCATGCTTCTACTGTGCTCAAATCACCCTATCATTAAACTCACAATCCAACTGTACCCTGTTAATTCCCTGGTTAACCACAGAGTCTATTCCTACCATTTTTGAAAGACTTTTTTTTTTCTTCCTTCTTTTTAATCTCAAGTTATCAAGCAGCTGATAGGGTGACTCATTAAACACAATGGCAGAATTGACAGCAAAGGGAGATGCTGTGACATAAAAGGAAGAGAAGTAACTGATGGAGGGTGCAGAATTGCTGCCAGAGGCTCCATTGTGGAGCTATCCCCAGGTATCAGTATGTTGGAAACTTCACTTACATAAGATCCAAATGGGTCTTAACTCTAATAAGCTTTAGCATTCTGTGTTGCCTGAATTGGTTAAGGCAAGGTTAATGCTTGACAGAATTCCTCAGCAGTGCATCACCAGCTTGAGTCCAGCTTGGATCAGCATTAATTAAAAGTTGCTCTTCTACTGCATAATAGATGTCCTTTGCCCTCTTGTGTCACTCTTCATTTTCTAGTGGCTGGCAGAATAAGTAGAGAGACTCAGAATGATCTGAATTCTGGAAACTGAAATTTCTTTGAACCCTAGAGAAGTTTTAAATTAAATTCAAACCTCAAAGTAGAGCTTTAGTATATTCCCTGAAGTTACTATCTTGTAATAACTGTTGCAAAGGAAGATAAGAATATAGCCACAATTACATCATGTAGTAACTCATTATGGTTTACTACACAGATGGCTGCAGTAGTTAATCACACACACTAATGCACCACAGTTCATCACAAAACATGAAAAGCAGTTGAAAAAGTGTCTAAACAGGATGCAGTCATCCCAGTTATGATTAGCCAAGATACAAGTTGCTGGTCCAGCAAAATATTGGCTCATCTTTAATCGCAATAGTTGATGGCAACATTGGTTTCAGCTTACAATGAAAACTTCTAAAGTCCACACACAGTCAAAATACTGTCAGTATTGCCATGCTTTTGGGTCCCAGTGCAGGGGTTCCAACCCCACTTCAGGGTATGTCAGACACCAAGCACAGACTGTACCTCCTGAAAAGGCAGAGATCAATAGCCTGGGTCTATGTAAAGGGAGAAAACAGAGGGAAGAGTTTCATCCAGTGCTGTTTTGTTACAGTACCCTTGTGAAGTTGTGTACGCAGAGATCATTTAAGATTCAATTGTGGTGAAGTGGCTGGTGCTGGCTTGTGAGGCAAAGACTCTCCTCATGTGCTGACTGTTGAAGTCACACTGAACAGAGCTGCCATTCGTTCCCCAGTTTCGCTGTGTTGGAATCAGTGATACCAAGTGATAGGGCAGGGGGCAATGGGCACAAACCAAGGAGGTTCCATCTAAACAAAAACTTATTTCCTATGAGGGTGTCAGAATACAGGAACAGGCTGCCCACAGAGGTTGTGGAGTCTCTTCTGGAGAGATTCCAAAGCCACCTGGACATTGTGATCCTGGGCAACCCACTTTGGGTGACCCTGCGTTAGGCAGGGGGTTGGACTAGATCTCCAGAGGTCCCCTCCAACCCCCATCATGCTGGGATTCTGTGACCATGGCAATGACTATCAGTCTGTGATATGACTGTGCTGCTAAAGATTCTTAGGCATAGGTGCACAGGCTGACATTCACTTTATGTGCGTCTACTGATGCAGCAGCCATACCACTCAGCCTGACTTTTAGCATGGAGCAGAGACCACAGGTGGATGCCAAGTTGGCAAAGGAGTTTGCTCCTACTAGATAGAACAATAGAATTGTTTCAGTTGGAAAATTGCCTCTAAGATCAAGTCCCACCATTATCTAGCTGCCAAGTCCTATGCTAAATCATGTCTCAGCGCCACATCTCTGTATCTTTGTAAAACACCTCCAGGGATGGGGATTCAACGCCCTCCTTGGGGAGCCTGTGCCAGTCTTTGAGAACCCTTCCAGTGGAGAAGTTTCTTCTAATGCCCAAACTAAACCTCCTCTGGTGCAGCTTGAGGCCATTTCCTCTCGTTCCATCACTCGTTACTGCGGAGAAGAGACCCAGCTCGCTACAACCTCCTTTCAGCCCCCAGCTCCGAGCAAACGACTCCTCAAGAGCCGGCTGCCCTCCCCGTCCGCCCTTACCGAGCCGGCGTGCGCTCGGGGCGCTGCCTCGGCTCGCGTTCGCGGCCCTGGCGGGGCTCCGCCGCCGGTGGAGGGGGACGGGCCGCTCGCTCGCCGACCGAACTACAGCTCCCGGCGGGCCCTGGCGGCGGCGTCTGAGTGGCTCGCGGGCCGGGCGGCCGTGCGCCGGGGCAGCGGGATGTGTGCGCGGAGCTCCCGCCGCCTCTCCCGCGCGGGACGGAGCCGCCAGAGCGACGCTGGAGGGGCGAGGCCTCCGGCCGGCCGGCTGCATGGAGCTGAGCAGCGCAGAGGTGGCCTCCACCCGGTTCCTCGGCCTCACTCAGCGGTACCGGGGATGGGGAGGCGGGGGGCCGAGCTCGGGCGGGGCGCGGCGCGATGCGGTGCGGGCCCGCGCTGTGGATGGCGGAGAGGCGGTTGCTGTGCTTCCACCGGCCGGGGGACTGGAGGGGCGGCTGGCCCTCGGGCAGAGGGTCGGCTCTGCGGTCCCGGGGCTGCTGCTGCCGCCTCCCTCGGGGGCTGCTGCAGGTGGCGCGGGCGGAGCCAGGCGAGCGTCTTCAGAGCCGCTTTTGCAGCTCGGTCTGTGTTAGGCTCGGTCAGGCGGGTACCGCGGGGCTGGAATTGCCATCACCGGTGGCCGAGCGCCTGCCGCCGCAGTGCAAACGGATTAACCGGTACGGGCAGTACGGCTCCGGGCGGCGTGCGGGCTGTGTGGCATCACACACGTGAAATCTGCGAACTCGCCCTCTTCGGCCGCTGCCCCCCGCCCCAAGTAAGGAGCTTTCCAGCGCTGGGGACAAAAAGTATCCTACAGATACATGCCTGGGTTAGATTAAGAAATAGGTTTAAAGTTGCTTTTCAGGACTGTTAAAGTTTATAGGAGCTCCTGCTGAAATTGGAGGGAGCTGGGCTGCTCCCCTCATCTCATGGCTGCACGTTTGCGCCTCAGCGGCTGTGATCCCAAACTGATGGGAGGGTGAGGTGGGCTGTATCCTGGGTGCTCCGCAGGTGTGCATAGGCTGGATTGATTTTCTCATGTGAGCAAAGGCTCATCTGTACTAGACCACTTTGGAATATAAGTAAATTTTAAATTATGAAGCCAGACTGATCAGAGCCTTGAAAACTCATACAAGTATTTCTCTGCTGGCACTTAACAGGATGAAAGCTGTTTTTAAATGGGCATAACTGGTGTAACAATGCCTTTTCTGGTGTAGATCAGATTGGGACTGAGGCAGGAAATTAATAAGAAAAGCTGATATTAATCATATTGTGGTTTTTTTTTAATTAGATTATGTGATATGTCAGACAGGTGATGAGTACAAAACTTGGTGGTAACCAAGAATGGAGAGCCAAAGAGGCTGGAATTCCTTGGGGAATATATGCACTTACGCAAGCAGTGTGATAATGGAAATGTAACCTATGCACAGACTGAGGCTACGAGGATTAACTGTCAGGAGGTTGTCTGTGCAGCGTTTATGTTGCCATGAGATTCTACTTTATGTGCTTGATACAAAGCAGACGACAATTAGGATTGGAAGTTGAAGTATGGTGCGAAGTAGTTAGGTTGAGAAGAAGCAGAGATTAGCTATCTGGTGTATCTCTGATTGTTACAAGGACTGCTAGTCTCTTTGGAAGCTGGGTATGGTTTGTGGTGAGACCATGTATTTCCTTCAATTACTGGAATGTAATTTGTGGAGAGGACAGGAACATAAACTTCTCAGGTGCACAAACTGGTCTTCATGCCTTTTCTGTGGTTTCCATCTATATCATGTAGTTTATGAAAATAGATTATTTCTCCCATTAAACTTGCTTGCTCTTGATGTTCTCTGCATCTTTTGATGAATACCTTGTCTCACTGCATCCTTGAGTCTTTGTACCTTCAGCAGGGATAAGTCTTGGGGCTTTGGGCTGGAATGGAGTTATGTGAGTTCACCTTACAAAGCATGCATGGATGTCAAGTGTTTCTTTTTCACTGGTGTCTGTGACCATGGGATTGCACTGTAGGCTCTGGGATTGCATTGACTCTTCTCAAGACCAGATGAACAGTGGTGGGAGGCATCTGCCAGTTTCCTTGCAGAATGTGACAGGGCTTTCTCCTTGTTATTTTATGTATGCTGCTGTTGGCTGCTGTCTGTGTTCTTATCATTGTGTCCATCATGCAATGACAAACTATGAAACGGCTGTGCTCCCTGTCATTCTGTGGCCAGCAGAGCTGGTGAGATGTGAAATATTTGAGTATGTTGGGAATACCTCCTAAAGGCACCTATTTTATGGCTTGTCATTGTGGAAGTACTAAAAAAATAATCTAATAACCATGCTGTGATAGATCAAAAGGTTTGGATTTTTTTTTTTTTAAAGAATAAGGAATAGAGGATATATGCATGTGATAGAGCATATAGTTTTGAAGACATCACACCAATTTGTGGATCAGATGTTCTCCTTCAGCATCCCCTTTCTCTTGGACATCAGGGAGTCTTTATGGCGAACCTTTTGTGGGGTAACTGACCATGAGAACTTTGCTAGAAGCAGTGTTGAGTACACCTGGCAGAGCAAGGAGGACAAGCATCTTTTCCATGCTGTGAAAAAAAAATATTTGTATGCTAGAACACAAACTTAACTCTGCACCTCGCTGTCTTGTTTTTGTTGTGGCTCATGGTTGGGAAATGTTACTGTAGTAGTCATTGTTGGGATGTATCTTAGTGATCTTACACTGGTCTGATCTTAATTAAGATTATTTGGTCTGATCTTAATTCTGCCACCATGCTTTGGATATCACTTTCCAGGCTCTTTACCTGGGCTGACAGGCATATGTAATAATAAACATTTTGCCTTTTTGTATTTCTAAATTAGTGCATTTCATGTCATGGTTCTCCTTTAACTCAACAACCTGTACTTTGTTGCACCAGTGCATTCATTTGTTGTATACCTGGATCCATTTCTTAGACAGTGTGCTTGGGTTTGAACACTGTTTTCATATTTTTAAATCTTTTTTGTAAGCTTCCAACTTCATTGTCTCTGCAGCATTAATATGCTCAGATCTCAGCATACTTTTTCTGTTAGGGTCTGACTTTCAGCTGAATAGCACCAAGTTAAGGTATAAAACTTAGCTTGTGTGTACACAGATAGTTCTAAAATGCCTTCCTAACTCCCTGGGCTTATCTTCAGGATAACTCAAGACATGGCATTTCCTGGTTTCATGCATTTTAAGGTTAGCTTTGCAACAAGGCAGAAAGTACTTCACTTTGTAAACCTCAGCTTGCCTTTCCTGCTGCTTTGTGCAGCTACCACATGGCTGATGAAAGTCTCTCAAACCGATCCAGGCAGAAATGGTTCTATTCAGATCACAGTGTGCCAGATGCACTTTCTGATTTGTTTTGTGTTTGTGTTTGGAGTTGTCCTGATGTCAGACACACAAAACAGTGACTTGGCTTTCCCAACACTTGAAAAGATTTCTTGTGCTGATGACTGTTGTTGGGTTTATTTATTTATTTAGTTATTTTTTACCCGCTCCTTCAATTGTCATCTCACAGACACTTCTTCATTTGATCAAAGACTGAATTTCAGAGCTCAGTCACAGCAAAAACCTCTCCTGTGTGCTGTTCCCATAAGATTCTGCAACCAGGACTGACGATGACAAGTGTTCATTGATCGGAATTGCTTTTACAGTGGTTTCTAAGGCAACTAGCACACCTAGCCACAGAAATGAATTTTGTAGAACTAAAGCAGCACTCAAAGAAGATGCTGGTGCTGCCACAATTACCTGATTTCTCTGTGAAAGTGAAAAAAAAAAAATAGAAAACACACAGTGCCTTAAAATATATTGGAAATGGGGCATCTGTTCTTTCCATGAAACCCCTGCCAAATTTCATGGCTGTCTCAAATGCAGGCAGTCTAAAAATTGCATTCCATTTATTATTAGTTTTTAGCAGAGGTTCCCATTCAGCCTGAACAAAACTCAGTTTGGGAGCTCTTTGTTTTATCTGGGGAAAAAAGAAAATCTAATTTCTTTATTTTTGTCTGTAGAGATGATAATCTTGAAACACTTCTATGTTACCCACTCTTAAATGACTGCAGAGAAAATTTGTTAGCCAGGTTTAGGTGTGTTTCTTTCCAAAAGGAGTTATGAGTAATAGCTTAAGTTCTTTTCTTTCTGACAAACAATACTATAGTAAAAGTTGGTTGTTTTTTACTTGTGTGGGTGGTTTTTTGTTTGTTTGTTTGTTTGTGGGGTTTTTTGTTTTGTTTATTTGTTTTTTTAATATTTCCCTTTAGATATAACGGAAAGGTGGAAAAAGATGCAATAAAATCTAAATGTATGATTTCCTTATAGTATATAGGAGCAGGTGAAAAGAGAGTGTTCAAACACACTTTGAGCATGTCAAAAAAACACATGAAGTAGAAGATGGCTGCAGCAGAATTTGCAGGAGATGTGCAGCTCATAGGTACATTCAGTCTTTTCCCTATTCTGGGCCATCTTCTCTGTGTTGGATGCTCAGAAGGAGCTCTAAGAACTGTGGCACATTACAGTTTGTATACAGCAATGTGGCACTACTGCATGGGAAAGTCCTACAGCAGTAGTGGTAGGTGTATGAAAATGTTGGATATGAAGTCTCTGTGGGGTGTGATTGCTTAAGATTTAACCTACTTCTGGGTGATCGGAATTCCTGACATGAGAACAGTTTCCTCTGTTGGTCTCTATATTATGATTGTTTCATCTTTGTCTATTTGATAAGGCTCTGAAAGCTCTCAGTGTCACCAGTGTGAAAAGACAGATAGAAATGGACTGCCACAAACTGAAAACTTCCATCTTTAGGGCATGCTTTATTCTGGTGGCAACCTGAAGTCACCCTGCTCACTGGAACTTACTCTTGTGGTTCGTTTGGACTTCATGTATCTCTAAGGTTTTTTATACTGTTTCTCTTCTCATTTTGTCTCCATCTACTTTCTATCCTGCGATGGGAGGAAAAGGAAAAGTTATTGTTACTTTCAATCAGAGCTGTTTGGACTGCAGGCTTTAAGGTGTATTTCTGATCTCAGGTATGGTGAGGGTCTGAAGTACTGATGTCTACTAAGAGCACATCAGGAATATGCACATCCTCAATGTGATGTGGTGTGAGGTATATGACAAATTATGTAGATTTTGAGCTTCATTTTCTAGGATTGCTTTCGCTTGTTTGATAGTTTTGTCTTTGCTAAGGTTGGTGGAGGGAAACCTATGAAATACTATTCTTATGCTTTTGAATTAAAGGTCTTGTTTAGTTTCTCTTTTTTAAGTGTACAACATACTAAGCATGAGCTTACTGAGCACAGTGCAGTTATCCTAATCAAGGTATGGAGTTTGCTGAAGGTTTTTCTTCTGTTAGGTTAGACACAGATTTGAAACGTGGTTATAAGCTGCCACCTGCTTTGGAACTCTGATCACATTGTGACTAAGTATTTAATTCAATCATGGCTTTTGCTTCCAGTCAGGACACAGACATTTCTTTTCCTTTGGGGGTAATATGAAAGCCAGACTGCAATGGCTGCTGGAGACTGTGCACATTGTGAGGAGGGTTGCCTGCAGTAATGAGTTCGTGCACTGCAAATTCAGCAGGAATGGTGTGTGTTAATGGCAGGGTGTAGTGTTGCAGGAGATCTAAAGCTAGCTGACTTGTGTACACTGATAAAGTGTTTCTATTCCAGCTCTGTCTCTGAAGATCTGGGTTGCAGACGTGGAGAGTTTAGCAGAAAGCATTACGGATCGGTGGAGCTTGTAAGTTGGCATAGCCTGTCCTTTGATTTTAGCAGCTTATAATGCAGAGCTCAAATCCTTTTCATTTTCAGGTTAAAAGATGGATCTAGTTTGGAAAATGTGCTTTCTAAGCTGGACTTGAAAGTTGAAGGGTAATAAAAAGAGCTGTCAGAATAGATATTTTTAAACTTGTGCAGGGAAATTGTTTTACTATGTTATTTACAAATATTTTTGTCATAACAAGACAGGAAGTGTTATATAAATATTGTATTTTCCCCCAAGATGGAAACTGAGCCTTTTTTCCTCTTACAAGATGAGCTTTGCAAAATTATAGGGCATTGTTTGGTGAAGTACTTGCAATTGAGTTAAAAACTGTCAACATGCTCATGTCTATATATGTATGTAGGTGATTTTATGTGTACATGCCTCAGAGCAGTGGGAGAGAGTTTAAAATGAAAAGAACCAGTCAAAATAAGGGTATTGAAAACAGTTGACTGGAATCTGTCAGGATAATAATTTCAGAGTAATCTGAAATTATTCTGCATTTTCTTCAGATTCAAAGATTAAGTTGGCATTTCATTATTTTCATATAGAAATCCTTTCTCTGCTGTGAAAAGAGCAGTCAGCAGTTAAAATAATGTCACTCTGATGAAGTTACCTAAACTTCATCTGGGCAAACAGAAGTGGAGAGGGATAAGAAACTGAAGTCCATCCCTCTTACTGTGGGAGGAAACCACTGTTTTTCCACAAGCTAAGGCTGTAATTCCAGATTCTTCAATAGTGTACATATTAATGTGTATGTAAATTGACTGTAAATGGGTGGCTAAGTTGCTGGGAGTTGCATTGCAAGGGCACCAGCTATCTTCCTTTCATAGAATGGTAAGGTTGGAAGGGACCTCAAGGATCATCTAGTTCCAACCCCCTGCCATAGGCAGGGACACCTTCCACTAGTACAGGTCACTCAAGGCCTCATCCAGCCTGGCCTTGAACACCTCCAGGGAGGGAGCAGCCACAACCTCCCTGGGCAACCTGTGCCAGTGTCTCACCACCCTCACTGTAAAGAACTTCCTCCTAACATCCAGTCTAAATCTTCCCTCTGTCAGTTTAAACCCATTGCCCCTTGTCCTGTCATTGCAAGACCTTGTAAATAATCCCTCCCCAGCCTTCCTGTAGCCCCCTTCTAATACTGGAAGGCTACTCTAAGGTCTCCTGGAAGCCTTCTCTTCTGCAGGCTGCAGAGCCCCAACTCTCTCAGCCTGTCCTCATAGTAGAGCTGCTGAAGCCCTCTGATCATTTTCCATACATTTCACATAGTAGATGTAGTGTTTCTATCAAAAGAAAAAAAAAAAAAAAAAAAAAAAGGCAAATGAACTGCATTCTCTTGAGAGGCTCTGTCATTAGATTCTTGTGCTGGGAAAGAAAAATGTATTGGTCATTATACATTCACAATAAGGTCACACAAATGGTCTTGTCTTTGGTTTTCCTAACATTCTTTTCTTAAAATTCTGCTAGTAGAAAAGCAAGTCATCCATGTAATTTCTCTTACAGTATATAGAAGGCACCAGGATGTGTTGGAGGTTTTGGCCATGTTAATTTATTCCTTATTTATTCCTTATTATTCCTTATTTATTCCTTAATTTATTCCTCAGATCACTTTAAGGCAAGGAAAAAAGAGAACTTCAAAATACTGGCATAACTCTTCCACCAAGACAAGGGAGAAAGTGTTGTCCTAGAATATTGTCTGGAATAACCCTCACTATCAGTACATACTGGGGATGAGTGGTAGAAAGCAGCCCTGTGCAAGGGGACTTGGGAGTGCTGATGGAT